>JAPMOQ010013989.1:248075-304270 GCA_026543055.1 Argiope trifasciata
ATATATAACAAAAGATTAATTAAATGCAGCACGAATTTGATTCAAGGCAATTAAACCACAATATTGTTACGAGCATTTACTTCTATGAAAAATTAAAGTAAATGATTTTAAAATAAAATGATCTTGAATTATGATTTAAAATTATTTAATAATAGATTATCATTTGCTAAAAATTCGATATTAATCAAAACACTAATTTTTGTAATCATAAATGTATTTTTTTTAAAATTAAAAGCACAATGAGTCAAATGTAATTTGATAATTGGAAATAAAACTGTCGTATTTTAAAACAATGAAATTCCAAAGTTAGCCTTTATAAATTAGAGAATGAAAATTACATTATTAAAAAAATCTTAAAATGATATAACGCTTGTTACAATGCATTGAAGAGCTTAAAATGTCGGGGACATTTTCTTTTTCAATTTCACGTATTCATAAAATAAGCGGATATAGGAGATTGTTATCTTTGATTAATGTGTTCATTATGTATTGAGAACAACCTTATTTTCGTTGCTAAACGTGCTTGAATTTTTAAATTAGATAGATGAAGGTAGAATAAAAGGTTTATTATATATAATGAATGAACCCATGCCCTTCTGATATAAACCCCTATAAATAAAGGTATTAATTAAATTGCGTAACGTAGTAGAATTATCTGTATGGGAAGCATTCAGTTTTTATTGCAAAATTTGGTTTTTTTTTAATGTATTCTTGATTGATGGATCACTAGGGATTATTTAATGCCCACTTTCCAGAAGTGATGAAGAATAATTTTTAAGTAAAAAATAATTCGTTTTCTGATGAAGAATTAATTTATAATTATACTTTTTTATATTAAAGTAGAAATAATTTTTTTTTCTGTCTAGATCTGTATTAAAAGATGTATTCTATTCATAATGCAAAATACTTCTGCAAAAATGGGATTTAGTTTTATTATGACTGTAAGAATAATATTTATAATTTAATTGGATAGAAGAATGTATTCTGTGTTAATGCGTTCAAATTGCATTAATGAGTTAATATTATAAACAGAGAGTAATGTTTCAAACAATATTAAAGTTTTATATAAAAAATGCAGCAAAAGCTATAAGTTTTTATCCAAATAAATATTTAAATAAGATAATAACTTTATAATATTGAGACAATTTGATGTAATAAATTTCAAAAAGAGCTGATTAGGACGAGCGGATTATCTTGTCAGATTGAATAGTATTGACTATGATGATGTTATATTAATTACATAAATATTTATAAATGTAATATTATCATAATGTATATGTATTAAAGCAAAGTCAATTTTAGCTTGAAATAATTATTTCTACCTTTCAGATATAAAAATCATATTAGGTATAAAAATCATATTTTTTGTATGTTTTCTAGTTTTACTTCTTCATAGTTGACAAAAGTTCCGAATCATGTCAATATAGAATTAATTATTATAATTTTATTTTATTTTATTTTTTATTCATTTATTTATTATTTTTCTGGCCATAATTAAGCAAAGAACATCATAAATCAGAGCATATTTCTCTACCATAACTAAGCAAAGATACTGATATGAAAAGATGCATTTTTATACACATAATTGATAACGTATGATAAGCCAATTATCGTAACTTAATTAATTTTTCAATAAGTTAATTTTGAACCTGAATTAAACATGTTTATTCTAATTGAATAATCTTAGACGAAGTGATAAAGCTTTATTTATACCAAAATTTTTAAAAGCCACCAATAAAGGCATGTCTTAAACATATAAATTTTTCGATAATGCCTTCTAAAGTTTAATGAGCATAACCCTCCCAAATGGATGGTAACTCTTGGTCTAAGCCCAATCAACGTTTATCCCTTTTGCCTCGAAGCAAATTTTCTCCCACACAGTCAAGCGAAGTTAAATGACTTCATTTGGCTTCTACAAAATCCGCGTAACCCAAATCTGGAAAAGGGGTAAAGGGATTTCGAAATAATGAAAAGCTTCCAGAATTTCATTAAAATGGAAAATTCTGCAGTTGTATTCCATCTCCTTTAGCGCAATCAGCTCTGCCGTTTTCTGACGACAAATTGGCAGATTACACACTGCCAACAGACCTCGTTTCCATTTAATACCACTCATATCCGAATGTCTGAAATGAGTTATTATAAGGATGATCTCTTCCCTCCCTCGCAGGGTCCATTCTTTATTGTAAAAGAGTGTGTCTGGAAGCTCATTTGGAGAAGTTATGTTTGTAAGAATTCGATAAGGCCAAGTCCGCAACTCATTTCCTTCCTCTCTAACATCTGTTACAATGATTCTTTGACGTAGAGGAAACATGCGGTTGAAAGCTTTGCTGTTTGCCCAAGTGGTTTAGTTCCTTAAATCAGGAATTATGACGAAGAAAGTTAGATGCTACCGGATTCAAATAATCAGGATGTGTCAAAATGATATTAAGTAGAACGCTAGGGCTATTTTGTAAGTTCCTTATATTACTGCAAGTGTGATTTAACATCAGAAATGATTTTAATTCGGGATTCAGAAAAAATATGCATTATATCATTAGGTTTTTAAACAGATCTATGGTATTTACAAATAGGTATTAAATTTGATAATTTTTAAAAACCAGGAATTGGTATTTTGTATAATGGATTTCCTTATTTAACCCTTTGCGGTCGTATTAAATTTGGATATGGGTGCAGTGCTGGTCGGAATTAATTTCCGTTGACGAAGCACTTCTGCATACTATGCAAGATTATGAAGGAAAAACACAATTTCCTCATTCCCATTCTCTTGTAGACTTCAATGTTGTAAAATAATGTTTCAATGTAATGTTTTATTGTAAAAATTATACTTTATAATTCGCTATCGTTTGGCATGTTTCCAAACAGTTTCAATTATGAAGTTCTGGTTTTTAATGACATGTGTCGCCAAAATGATTTGTTTGGGATCAATAATTCTGCCTTTTATTTTTCCTGCAAGTCAGAGGCGGCACTATTAATATTCGATTTCATTATTTCGAAGTGGTAGAAGCATAGTATTGGTTCCTGAATAAGTTCCTCGGCCCTTTCTGTTCTTTCATAGATCGTGTAAACTGATATATCCTAAATGTGTATTAAGATACGACGAATAAAAAACGAGTTAAGTATGTTTCTTTGGTGTGGTGGCTGAGAGTAGATATACGACTGGAAAGGTAAAAATGCTTTGGTGGCTGAAAGTAGACATATGAACACAAAGGGTTAAAATTTTAACATTTAGCCATTTTGTGTAATCATTTGCCTTTGGATGAGGTGGAGCACATATTACATCTTTCTCAGAATAATTGCCTCTTGAGTTTAACAAATCCAAAACTAACAGCCCTTTGCTTTTCTTTATTGATATTATTTTGATTTTGAGAAGTTTTAGGAGCATTATATTTGTTGTAAACTTGTTAAGATATAATTTAAATTATTTTCTATTACTTTTATTACTATTCTTAACAGTTATTTTGAAACACATAATTATTTTAATATTTTTGGAAAATATACATTATTTTATATGCTGAAATATACTTTTACCGCGAAGAAGCTTACGTTTTTGTAAACTAAGTCATCTAAATTCAAAATAGCATCTCATATGGCCAGAAAAATAATGTGCACCTGTTTTAATAGTTATTGCTGTTTATAATGGCACCTGTCATAGACAAACCCTTTCAAGAAGTCAGCTATCTTAAGCCGAGATACCTCTTGTTTCAGTAGCGACATTTAGGGCCAAGAGTACATCTTAGGTACTCATGTGTCACAGCCCTTTTTAAGGGGTGGACTTCCTTCGTACATTTCATTCACTCAGCCACAAATCGTAATTCGGACATGAATCAGAGAACGATCAATTCTTAACCAGTACCCCCCTAGATATTGTCTCGACTTGGAAAACCTTGTGGCCATGATCGATTTTTACGTGCACCAATCACACACACTTGCAAAGTTGTCGGTGCACCTATGGTAAACTAATAACGTTAAATTTATTGTAAGGGTACCTACTCCCCTAGCAGTGGAAGGAGGAAGTCATAAAAATAATACAAACACTAAAGCAGATTTATCTGTAAGTCCAATTAGAAGATTACATGCTGTACATTAAAAAACACACGTGCAAAAGGTTTATGGATTTAACTATAAAACTATATTTACTCTTAATAATTAAAATACAAAAATAAATTAATTCATTGCTGGAATTTGCAATCATTTAATATTTTTTTAATTATTAGAATTATATGTATTTGAATATTAGAGTGCTCAATAGATATCTCTTAAATAAACATAACATGGTGCTTACTTTCTTATTGTCGAAAAAAACAGTACGGTTGGAATCAATTTTGATTTATATCCAACCCTTGGGAAACATTATATTTGGAAAATAGAGGCTTCTACTTTATACAGTGTTTTACAAAGTCACCGCTTTTAGCTTTTACAAAATAAGAATTGACATGCCGAATGGAAATGAAGTAAATTAAATTATGTGACACAATTCCAAATTCTCGCTTATCTGCTTTAGACTTTAGGGAACAAGCGTTTTCAAAAAATGCGATATATATTCTGTGCTTTGAATAACTACCGAGAAAGTCAACGATCGAATGGAATGAAAGAATAGCTTTTGAAATACGAGGTTCATGTTATTCAACTTTTCTTTGTAAAACAAAGCAAAATTGTTTGTATATAAACTGCTTAACTTCCCATATTTCATCTGAATAATTAAATTTATTTTAACCACTTTGAAATATTTAATTAAGTCAGACTAAAATCATTTCCTTTCATATAAGGTTTTTCTTTGACCAACGTATATTTAATAACGTGAAACATTTCAGTTGGAAAATGTTTCAAATATTTTTAAAGAGTGTGAATCTTGCAACAGATAAGAAGAAGAATTTTTTTTAAAAAATTTAAATGTTTTATATAAGTTCTTTCACGATATTTTTTTTAAATCGGGTATTTTGCTGGTAGCATAAAAATAGCAGGAAACATTACTTCTTTACTTTGTAAAATGTTTTAGGTTATTGTATATTCAATTTCTATTAACTAACTACATGTCGCTATATTTTCAGTTTTAATTTTAAAATGGTTATAAGAACTTTCTACATTATTAAATAGAGGTTTCTAATCAGAATTTTAAACTCTATGTTATTATCGTTAAAATGATATCTTTCAAACCTGATATCTTGTAAAACATTTAAATAAAGTTATCTCCTTATCAGTTGCAAGATTCCCACTCTTTAAAATGATTTCAAACAATTCATCCAACCAGATTCATTTATCAATCACGAAATTAAAACACTGGCCAGTCTACAAGAATCTGTATTTGAGAATGTCATTTATATTTTTTAAATAGAAATGTATTAAAATAAATGTATTTATTTAAAATTTGAAATGGAAACTCGTCTTCTCGAATTCTTTTATCTTTTATCTCTAAATTTGGTCCTTATATTTATCAATACAAGTTGTTTTTTACTTATGGCACAAGCTCTTTGACAGATCTGTCAGCTATTTAAGCTGAATGAGCGTCTCTTCAGTAGCATCATCTTGGTCAATAGTACGACCTAGCTACTTCATGCATCACATTGATTTGCACAACCCCTTTTTACATAGGGTTGACACTTTTGCAACTCCCAGATAGAACTCAGAAGATTGTCCATACCCGAACTGGAACTCGGTGGAAAGCCCAGATCTCGAGGGAGACTGGCTATCCACAGTGCAGGAAGCAGGCTAATCACATAACAATTAAATACATAATTTTAGAATCGTAAAATATAAATTTAATACATGAAAAAAACATCCTAATTTCGTATCAATTTAATGAATAAAATATTCTATGCCATTCAAAATTCATTGTGAATCCATACAGTTCATTTTTTGTATTAATCTTAAATAAACACTCTTCCACAAGAAGAAAGAATTAAGTGTTTTAGGCTTAAATATCGTATAAAACCATGGATAAACAATAAGTTAACGAAAGTTAATTTACTGTTATACTGTCAATGAAAATTATTGCAATTAAATGCAGTATAACTTGAGCAAAAGGATTCTGTGAATTAAAGTCAGACAACATTAGATGGGAAATTCCTCATCTATCATTCAGTAGCAACATTTTGAGCATAATAAAGTAAATGCAGTTTATTTGCTTGAGCTAATCTGATTTCTTTTCAATAACCACTTTATTCCTTTTCCCATTAATCATAAATTAATATTTCTTCCACAGCAAGAATTAAATAAATAATTTAGGCTTAAATACCATACAAAATCCTGTATAAGCAATAAATTAATGAAAGTGAATTGATTGCAATATTTTCGATGAAAGCTTTTGTAATTCATTACAACATAACTTGAACAAACGAATTCTGTGCATTACAGTCGCATAAAATTAATAAAATATATTATCTATCATTCGAAAGCATAATAAATTAAATTTAGTTTATTTGCTTAAGCTAAGCTAACTTCGTTTCAGTAACCACTTTATTCTTACCGTCGGATCCCGAACAGCTAGGTCCAATCAGCAGGCTTCATTTACTGGTATTTGTTGACCCCTAAATTAATTTCACAACCCTAGCATAGTGACCTTAAATGGTTTTGGGATACCAACTCATGTTTCTGCACTGCCGAGTTAAGCCATTAAAGATGGCCGTAGATAACGCTAACAGAAAATTGATGCTATCTCATTACCGCATCGACTGCATCTACATATTGGTATCGACACAATGACAAGCGCACGCCCTAACGATGCAAACCCGTGTATTAAACATGGTATCCAGATAATTACCGCAAGCAAGATTGCCTCTGATTTTCCTCTCGCCTTCCATGTAAATCCGACATTGAATGTAACTGCCATTACAGCACCACAAATGCATAACTGATTGCATTCAATACTGTTCTCATTAATGGCAAAAGTAGCTGCAATTAGCTGGTATTTGAAGAGGTTGCTACCGGTGAAATAATATTAATATTGGGAAGGTCCACACTGCAGAGTTGCCCCCCAGCGATTGGTCCTTAATAGTTCGCGTAAAGAAGTTTCGTTTCCGTGATTGGATAGCGATTCAAGTTCTAATTTTCTGGTTTCGCTCAATAGGAAGCTCCCCTCGAGCTATGTGTTCTGAAATGGAAATTTAAGGGTATAATCAACCATACTGTAATTGGTGAAGGATGAAATGAGTTGTCCCCCGTTGTGATGAGTTGCTAGTTTGGGGCGTAATTCGACTTGACATTCGTAAAGGCTTCCGTCTTGACTTCACAATCCAATTTTCGGATAATCCTCATACGAATGGGCCAACATTTTGGATTTTAAAGTGATGTACGGGGAAGTGATAATTTGAGAAGTTTGTCATTTCAAATGGTCGATCGAATCCTTGATGAAGGATATTCTCTGTTGTACAGTGGAATGATTTTACATGCAGGAATTTACAGTGGACGCTTATGTAACTTTATGAGATTTACCAGAAACAAAAGTATCAACCAGTAGAAAAAGTGACTAATTTCTGAGATACTTTATTATTATATTTTTCTTCTTTCATAAATTAATATATTCTTTATTTCAATCAGCATACTAAGCACTTTGATCCATACTCAGATTAGTACAGATTGCAAAACATAAAAGAGAAAAAGATAAATTCCATTTGAAAAACTAATAGTCTATGGGAAACCCTAACATATCTGAAATTACTATCATTCTTTCTTTTAGCGTACAATTATAGATTTTGCGTGATATATTATTTTATTATCGAAGAGAGAAATAATAATGATAAATCTGAAAGTCAATTTATGTAGACAGATATGTTTCTGCACATTGAATTGATGAAGAAAGAAGAATTAAGAAATTGAATGAAGAAATTGAATGAAGAAAGTTTATATCCTTACTTTACGGTGAGAGCAGTGGCTTGAAAATAATGATTTGTAACTTTGTTTAGTAGCAACTATAAACTAAAAAAAAAAATCATACCAAGGGTCAATTTTTTCAAGTTCGGAAAAGTATTAATAAAAAAATAGCCTTAAGGTTATAGCGTATGCGTGCGAGCATGTATGTGTATGTTAAAAAAAAGCATTAATAAAAGCATAGTTTTGAGGTTATAGCTTACGAATGTGTGTTTTGCTGCATTTAAAAAGAAAAAAGGGCCGCGGTGGCCTGGAGGTAAGATCTCGGCTTTGGAACTGGAGTATTCCGGTTCAAAACCGGATTCCGCAATATATATATATATATATATATATATATATATATATATATATATAAGTGGGTCTGGTGCATTTTAAATCTGTCGGGATAGAACATCTTTCCGCTGGTGTGGTGTAGAAGCTTGGAAGGGGGGTGCGAGTTCAGGTATCGTACTCTTCATCTGACCATTCTTTAAAATTATTATTCCAGTCCCATAATAGCCCTAGTATTGCTCTAGAAACGGAATGTTAATATAACTAAATTACACTAAACTAAAAAAAAAGGAAAATAACATGGTATCAATTTTTCCTAATCCAAAAATGTGATTATACAATGTGACCTTAGAATAAAATTTAATTTTTTCATTCATAATTAGAAATTTAAATTTTCTTTATTAGTCTGAACTATTATCAATATTTTTAATGATTAATAATAAACCTCTTAATTCTGTGAAAATGAAAGATTAGACATTTTATTGAAGATAATAATGGGATATAATAGACAATGAAATTATATCCTGGCATGAAATAATCTATTATAATCCCTATATTATGCATTGATTGCAAATATTAAAAAAAAAAACTTTTTTTTCTCATGGAAAAATTATTTTAATGAGCTCAAAAATTTTAGACATTTTTTTTTTATCTCAGTTTATAAGAAAAGCAAAATATCAGCATTTTAATTGAATGAAACTTTATACTTTGAGGGCATATGATTTCTAGCCAAAGAAGAAACAGTATTAAAAAAAGAAATCTGAAATGAAAAATGAAAATTCAGTAAAAAACAAAATTTAAAATGTGGTAGCTAAAGAAAAAGTCTGTATTAAATGCCAAATTTGCATTTCTTTCATTTTCTCTTGTTATTCTAGACTATTTATCCTATCAGCATACATTTAACCTCTGGTGGATTGGGAATGCTATTACCTCATTTCAGGATTTTACTCACATTTATTTCTATTTTATATCTTTTTTATTTACATAAGAAAATATCTACTGTTTCCGATTACTTAGCATTTTTAACTCTGTTACATTTTTTTTTTCTTTTCGTTCCTTAACGAAACATTTTTTCGCATTTCTTTGACCTCAGCTATAATTTCTTTGCTAGCGAATAAATTTATGAAAAGCATTTTCTTCCTACTTGAAATTTGTATTCTTTAGGTTAATTTTTAATACCGCTTATGTTTGTAAGCTGCACTGGTTTTGTTTGAATTAAATTATTAATATTTAAATCTTAATTAAAAAAGGAATAACAACGAAGGGTTTGCTGCATAAAGGAGGTAATTCCAAGTATTCAAATGTGCAGAAAGCCTTTAAAAAATTCCAATGAGACAACTCCATCTCTTGAAAAGCGCGAGAACAAAGATTTGAGTTACAGCTCTATGGCATCAAATGAACATGATTTTTTTGTTACCTCATGAAACTCTTACATAGTTCATGCAACTCTAAATTCCCCAAATTGGAGTTAGATCCTTTTTTGCAGCAAATTTTTCAATTTATGTTTGTGAATGATGACAAAAATGAGGGTATTCATGCTAACACATTCATATTTTTAAATTCCGAGAAGGAATTCTTAAAATGTTAAAATTTTTATTTGTACTTAAAAAGACCAGAAAAATGCAAGAAGAATTATTAAAATAATCATAATTTTCATGGTAATATTAATTTTAATTAAGTTTTGAAGTTACTAAGGGGGATTCTTATATAATAACTTTGTGTTCATCATAGTTAGTAATTTTAAATGCAAATGGTCTTTAAGTTTTTCTTCGTCGATATATTATTTTTCTATGCATGCACTTTACAAAACGGTTTTAATTATAGTCATTATTTTATGAGTTTCTATAACATAATGACTGATAACAAAAATCTATCTTCATCCAACTATCTTCTTCTTTTATCTTATGAACAGATTATTTTTTTACAAAGTAATAGAAAGGGAATTTGCAAACAATGATAAAAACAAATTTAACTTATTTTTACGTAACATCTTTATGATTAGAATGAAGAACATACAGAAAAAGTATTAAATTCTGATTAAATAAATTTAATTTAAATACAATTTTTTAAAAAGTGAGAACTTTCTTTCTTAGTCTTACCTGTATGGCGATACAATAGTTCGTTTCACACCTAACTTCTTCTTATGAAGAAAGGATCTTAGTTTTTGTTTTAAAATTTACCGTTTTCATAAATTATATCAAAAAATCAATGAACTACGAGCAGCAGATAATATATTCAGACACTGATTTCTTTTGATTTTGAATATTACATTGAAACACACACAAGTAAATAGAAATAAATTCTTTGAATAATTCGATATAGAATCCCGTATAATTTTACCATTTTGAATAATCACATATTCGTACCAAAAGAAAGATAATCTTTCATAGGGAAAATTTTATTCAAAATTATAGAAATATTCAGTTCTAACAATATTTTAATAATTCAATTTCATTTCCAATTTCAATAAATTAACTAAGTACTGTTTTTGAGTCAATTGTGTTCACGCAACAAGATACAATTTTTATTTTTTTGGATCTAGTAAAGTATGTGACGCAAAATCAAAATTTATGCATTATTTCTTTTTGCTGGTATCATACGCATGAATAAGATAAAAGTTCCTTCCAAATGTCTCTTCTAAACTTAAATTTCCTCTTAATATATACATTCCCGATTTAAAAAAATCCATAAGAAAAAATATACTTCGTAACTTCTGCAAAACTAATGCTTTTTGGAGCTGAACATATATTTTCAGCTGCTAAAAATATGATATCCATATGCATTCACATATAAAAGGAAAGAAAAAAAAATATTGATTTATCTAAGGCAACTTTTTCTCTTTATATTTATTCTTATATTCATACAAATGGGTGAGATATGTCTGTTTATTTTGAAGGATTTTCAGAAAAATCTCATAAAAATGCTATTTCCGCTGTTTTATCAAGCGGATGCTAGAGCGGAAACAAGGATTTTGCCTCGCAATAGATAGAGAAAAAAAATGGAAAACGTTACCTCTCGCAGCGTGAAATATGTATAGATATATATACTTTACACGGCACTAGAGTTGCATCCTTATAGCATTGCGTATACTTTTCCTTTGCTACCAGTTTTATTACTCTCATTGGAGGTTTCTAGATAAGACGACTGAAGTGGCATTGTTCTTAAACTAAAGTATTCGGAATAATGATGGTTTTTGGAGGGGGGGGGGGCTATCCGTTTTCTGTAAAAAGGGGCGTTTTGCTTTTATAGGGACATATAATGCTTTTATGTATCTAAAATTCTTTCCCTCTTCTCTCCTACGTCAAGTTATAGATGTTGGTAGAGAAAAGGAAAGACCTGAAAAGAATATATTGAAACACATTATTAAAAATGGATAATTTTAAAGTAACAGTTATTTTATAACATGGTTCTAATTGAATTTGTCTCGTAAATAAAATTATTTTATTACTAGACACGTTGGGAATCTCACATGTATTATCTCCAGTTATTATAAAAATAATTATTTTACTTAATTTATACTGCCTGACATTGCTATGCACTAACTGTACTTACCAAGCCATGCTTTCTGTGACTCATTCTGGTCAAATGGTGAAAAATAAAGGAAATGGCACGTTTCTAATATATTTAATTTCACAATGCTTGTGAATATACAATACTTTTTATTGTTACATCATAGTCTGTGTCACTGTGAGCGTAAGAATTTATGCTAGAGCGTAAGAATTTTATGCACAGATGCTAGAATTTTTCTAGCATATGTGCTTTTCCCTCACTCCTTCATTACCTTGGACTCTTCCCCTACACATATGCTACGCCCATTTGCTTTACCTTGTTTCAGAGTGGTTGTCATTGCAATGACATAGGACTTACTTGCATCCTGATAATAGCTCCCTAGGCAATTCTCAATTTCTCTCCTAGAATCTTCTGCTGCCAGTTACTTACTTTGATTGGTTCTTCTTTATTTACTTCATTATTATCGGCGTTTTCATTTTGATTCTGCTGGCGTCTATGTAAAATGTTTTCAAATGCCCCCCCCCTCCCGCAGTTCGTAATTTTTTCACATATGTTTGGGAAATTACTTTGGTAAATACCTCCCTTTAAAACTTATTCAATCAAATAACTGCCTTTGTTTCTTGTTCTTTCACAAAATTGTTAGTTGCGGGAGTGAAGACATTTCATGCATTTTGCGTTTCTTTTTTTACACCCAACAGATGGCGTTTTCTTTTCTTTTTTTTTTTCTTCGTATAGGTTTGACATCTATGTAATAAGTATATAAAAACACACTCGCATTTGAACCCAACCTTGAGTTAAAATTTCAAAAAAATTGGTGAAAAACTTACGGAGATCATCGATTTAGAGCAAATTAACATTCAGATTTTCATATAAATAGATTGACAATAATTACTTCGTAACAAGGTTCTCAGAAGACAATCTATATTTGGTGTAAGAGGAAAGATTATTCTATTAAGTACATCAAATTGAAACACATTGTTATTATACAGGAAGTGTTTATAGTTAAAGAATCTTAAAAATTATTTGTAAAAGTTTTTTTCATATGCATTTCCCATTATTATTAATTTAATTTTAATGTTATAGTAGAATATTTCATACACTATATAATGAAATGTTATAGTGGAATATTTCACACGATATATAATGATTATGGTTATTATGCATTATAACAATATTCTAAGGTTGCTCTAAAGGGTAAAGATAGATTATGATAACTTATTCTTTCTACAGAGCAAACAAACAAAAATGTCATAGTGGATTTCATCTGATAGGAGTTGTATATTTGTATCAGGTATTGCAAATTATTGTTTCATTATGTAGCACTGAGTATTGTCCATCAACAGCTTTCAACATTTTGAGAAGGAACTGACATTACCAACATAAAAGCGACATGAATAATGGAAGAGGCAAAGTTTCCATCTTATATAGCAATAAAATGAGTCCCATCATTAGTAGAATTAAGAAGTATAGTAGCTGCTAACAATTCTTAAAATTGAATAAGTCAAATGAACAATAAATAATCAAGTATCGAATTAAAATAAAACAGTTAAAATTGACTTTCGAAGGAAAATTTAAAAAAGAAGTAAAAACGCAACTAAAGGAATATAAACACAATTTTAGAAATGTGCTCACGTTACATATTGTGCAACATTTCCTTGCGGATTAAATTCGTCCTGAAGTGTCCCTTTTGTTTTCTTGCAAAGTAAACTAGGTGCGTCCAGATTACTTGATGAAGACTATTTATCTCCTTTTTTTCTTGATGACCGTATCTTGTTTTTCGCATAATATTTTTAACCAACAAAATAATTTTAGTATATTAATAAAACGTTTCCAGTAATATGTTATCCAATCTGATACCACAGTCATTCTTTCATAACATACAACTGAAGTTTCAAAAGCAAGTTTCTAAAAAATAAAAAAATAATAAAAATATTAGCAAACCTATTTTTTGAAAAAAAAAAAGAAGTTTCCTTGTATAATAAAAGAGAGAAATTAATGCATTCAAAATGTATATACTTTAAATGAAATAAGCATATATATCATCGCTGATTAGAAGTTCCTTACTATAGATTGTAGATTTTAAATTACTTGTTTTTATGAATACAAATGAAAACGTAAACAATATTTTTTATCT
Organism: Argiope trifasciata; assembly: GCA_026543055.1. Lineage (NCBI taxonomy): Eukaryota > Metazoa > Arthropoda > Arachnida > Araneae > Araneidae > Argiope > Argiope trifasciata. The sequence continues at coordinate 261,853 of JAPMOQ010013989.1, forward strand.
TCTAAAATACATTAATGTGAAAATGAAAAAGTGTTTTATTTCTAAAAAGAATAATTACAAATAAGGGCAATAATGACTATCTACCCATGTTTTTTTAATATAACTAAATACAAATATATATGGCAATTTGTGATATTTTCTATCTTATGATTAATCTTGCCATAATTTAACTCTAAATAAATCATGATTCGTTTGTTGAATGCATTTTTGCTTTAAATTCTTTACTTTCTAAAAGTGAAATATGAAAAGTTCCACTCAATAATTGTTGCAATTTTATTCAGTAATAGATTGCTTCCCATTTCTTACGTCAGGAATAGTAATGAAATAATCCAAAGCACTTTGCGATCAACCCCTAAAAAGACCAATTATTAAGATTGCACGAATGAATCAATGTTTCCAAAAAAATTCCGACATGGAAGGAAGAAAAACGATGGATATTAAAGAAAGAAAGGGTAGAATTTCCTACTGCCGTCACTACGGTTTTCTTTGTTAGGAAACCGCAAACGATTTTCAATAATTATAGACGGTTCTCTATTATGGTGTGCGCTCATTTATAACTTCATAATAAAAATGTGTTTAGGATTTTTCGTGGAAACATTATCTCTCTATGAATTATGATTTTTCTTTTTTACTGGTATAGAAAAAATAATGAAATATATTTGGGTATTAATGTGACCTGTCTTTAATTTCTGTTTAAATGAATAGTTACTTAAATTAGATAGCTACTCTTTTTGAGAGACGTGAAACATTCAATTTTAATTTACTAGTTACCAGATAATTTTTTATCAAATACTATTATATAAGAATGAATTGAAATAGCTTTCTTTTCACAAACTAAATCAAAAATTTCACTTTGACAAAATCTGTTCCATTTCCTATAAGTAAATTACATTCTATTCATTTTTTTCATATTTCATAAACTAAAAAACAAAAAATAATTTAAGCGAAGAAAAGAAGTAGCAATAAATGTGATTTAAAAGATCTATATCAAATCATATCAAAACAATTTAGGCTATATTAATGACATGGATTTGTTTTTATTGGATTGCTCCACCCGACACCACATCCATAATGATGATATTTTGAAACAATACATTTAAAGTGCATGTCCAGTTTTGTGTGTGTGTATATATATATATATATACAAAATCATTTTTATAGTGTTTAGCAGTTGTTATATTCATAGTGAATCGATGAATGAAATAAAATTAACCATTGTTATATTTATTTTTAAATTTCTAGTAATATTTATATAGTTAATTTTTAATTATTGTTAACGGAGTCATTATTTTGGAATAGTAGATATTTTTATGACCTGAAATAACAATAATATAATATAATTTGCAGTAAGCTCGAGGCCCCACGTTCAAATTTGAATAATCGGTATAAGAACATCATTTTTCAATCATAGAAGTTACAGCTACATAGGAAAACATGGTGGGAAATGCTTTTCTAAAAGGGTAAAGAAGCGTAAAAACTAAATATATACAAAAGATTTGCTGTGTAAAGACCCAATACAAAAGACAATGTGAAATGCTTTATTACAAACAAAAATATTATGTTAGTAGGTTGATGCTAGTTTACATTAGTAGTTTTGATGCTACTATTACCAACTATTGATATAATTACAATAATTACTTCATAATAGGTTCTGAAAATTTTGGCAAAGCGCATTTATACTCTCATGCAATCTATGAACACTTCAATTGACAAAATTCCGGAACGAGAATCGGAATAGCAAAGGTAATGATTCATGCCATTAGAAATATGTTGAATCTATTAATATGGAGTAAATTATGGTTCTCAAGGCAACTTAGAAAAATTACAATGTCGGAAAATCCTTTCGTTTTGTTATACCTAGTTGTATCTCTTTCCATACGTTACATTTGAAAGATTAAAAATAGCGTAATAATGAAAATAAAAATAAGTATGAACGAAATTAAAGCAAAACATTAGTGAAAGAAGTGAATAAAAAAATGCAAGAACCGAATTGAATGATGAATTATTATCTTAAATCCATTAAGTAAAAAATCAATTTCACATTAAGAAATGCTTTTAAGTCTTTAAATGCTTTAACAATGTTTGTTGTCTTAATTGAACAGATATTCTACATAATTTTTTCGTAATAATATAGAGCAATAAGAGCAAACAGATTTATCTGCCACATGATTTATTTTAAAAAATACTTTCATAAATAAAATGGCATAATTAATAAAAATATTGAGTATTTTCATTGCTGTGCGATAAAAAAATAAGAACTTTTTATGAAACTAACAATGCAAAAATTTATGCATTAACCCTGTTTTATCCCTTTTTTAAAAAGAAAAAACAGAAACTGAAGCCTGCTGTAAATACATTAGGGAATATTAACATACATTCCACTTTTAAAACAAAGATGTCTTTCGTTCTTATATTTATTTTTTTAAGTAAATAGTAAAACGAATATTCTCTCGCGGAACGTGACAAAAGTAATTTTCTTCTTGGTAATGTAAGCACTTTGCGTGTAGGATTAATTTTGAAAGAAAAAGTTCAAAGTAAACAAGTACATGAGAGCGGAAGAATGGGAAGCATTGTTTTAAAATGTTTAAAATAGTCTCGTTTGTTTTAGCTTTATAAAGCCGTTTATTCAAAGTCGGAGTATGGTTTAATTCTAGCAATAATAACGAAATAACCCAATAAAAATGGTAGTTTTTCGCTTTCCATGAATTTCAATCAAACTGCAAGAAACCAGCTAGAAAAATATATACTCTATTTGCATTAGAATTTAAATATTTTAAACCTGAAGTAATTGTAAGTTTTAATTTCATAAAGCCTTTGGATATCAATTCTTCTATAAATTCTGACGCGATAATACAAAAACAAAGCAATCTAGATGGATAACGTGTGCAATATTCGCTTTCAAAGAAATCTTAGGGCCTCTTAACTTTCTGTGCATTCCAACAATTTAGCATTTTCCATTTAGCTCTTCTTTTGCATTGGCGAAATCGAGATATATAAAGCAAAAGATAGTAAATACTCGAATGTCATATCAGTCCGCATACATCAAAGTTTCTGCTTTGACGTCTCCTTTTATTGGCGCAGTATGATGAGTTTTGTGATTCGATAAAAGAAGTTTAGTAATGATTTGGACACTTCCATTTTTTCCCATTTGGATGCAAAATTTACACCAATCTATAATTTTAGCCACCTGACTGCATACCTTGATTTGGGAGTTTGTTAATTTTATGGCATTCCCCCCACCACCACCACACCTCAAAAAATTGCATACTGTCATCAACTCTTTTGATATCTTATCTGTAATGTAATCTGACGAAATCCGACATTTTGTGCATAACGGAACTTGTCGATACTGGAGTAATCTAAAAATTGTCAAAAATCGCAACCCAGTTGCAGAAAAAATAAACAAGAATTCTAATTTCAGGTGTCTAAGTCTTAGCTTCTTTCAGTTATTTCGTTTGCATACTTGCCAATATGCAGTGCATCAAGCAGTTATTCGTTGGAGAGATGTAATTTAAAATATAGTAAATATCTAGAATTTTCATGATAAGTTCTATATATTGCATTTTATTCAAAAATCTCTTTGCGTTTTTAAGTCATCGCATTACGGCTTCTAACAGATCATTATTCGATGGATTTTGTCCGAATTTCAATCAAAAGCAATAAACTCTCGTGAAAAAACCATTTAACTTTTATTTTTCTTAATCCAACTTTTAATCAAAAGCAATAAATCTTGAGAAACAACCATTTAACAGTGATTTTTCTTAATCCATATTGTTTTTGAGTTAAAATATTCGCAAACAAATAGATCGATAGACAGACATAATTCTAAAAATGTTCTTTGGAATAACGTAACATACCTCCCTGAGTTCTAAAACATTCTTTGAGAATAAGAGAGAATTTGAAATACAGTAATTCCAGAAAATACCAATATGGATTTTTCTAACAATTACATTACTTTCTCTCTCTCCGTATAAGAAAAAATCCAAGATGTCAATTTATATTGGTGATATGATTTCTAAAAAAATAATTTCTCATACATAAAACGTTTTTGTGCCGTTTTAAGTTGGAACATTATTCTCACTACATGTTTAGATAGTCCAAAATAAAATTTAATTGAATGAATAACTTTCTTTTGCTTCCTAATGCGTTGTTTCTGGAAAGACCCTATTTTTCAACTGAATATGGCACAAATAATTCTTAAAAATTTGGGTTATCATATATACTTTTCATTTTCAACATTTTAAGTTTTTTTTCCCAAAAGTGTTTCTAAAATAGTGAATGAAAAAAAAAATGTTCTTATATTTCAATATAAGAATATATTAAACTTAAAACTTTTATTTAAAAAAATGATGAAAACAAAAGTAAAAAAAAGGAATTTTATATTAAAGTATTTTATAAAGAATCATTATCGAATTGAGATATTTTATACAAAAACAAGAATATTTTTCAGAAATAGAATATTTTATTTCGTTTTTATGTATTAGAATAAATCTGAAATTCTAATAAAATCCTGTTTTTTGAGAAATGATTATTTCTCAGTAAACTTGAAGATTAAATCAAATGAAATAAAATACAATTTCTAGTTTCTCTCTTTTTTTAAAAAAAATAGCAGAGATAAAAATATAAAGAAATTGTGTGGAGATTAAAAAAGGTTTTTAAAGTAAATTCACAGTAGATTTTTTTAACCATAACTTTTTTTTTGGGGGGATAAGTATTTTATTCGTTTCATTTCCAATTATCTTCGAAGTCACAATCCGAAACCAGTTTTTTTTAAACCTTTATATTGTTTAAACGGAAACGGAAAAAAAGCTTTGTAATTGCCTGGTGAGGCGCCAGTTTCCCCCCCCCCTTTTTTTTTTCTCCATCCGTACGGAAATGCATTCCCAAACTAAAGCAGCTCCTAAATTTTCCCAAAAATATTTGAAATGGATTGTAAAGATAACTTTTTTCTTATTTCTCAAAACTAGTTAGAGTACTTGTAAACATCATCTTGCATTAATTATTCTCATCTTAAAAAGCCGTTTTTGTTTACAAACATAAGCATGTTCTTAGTAATTCTTATAATATTGATGGTTTCTTTTCGATATACGAATATCATTAAATGTTTCTTAAAGCTATCTGAAACTGTAGTAGAAGAAAGGAAAGCGCCATTTGTATTATCTGTGCAAATTTCTAATGTTTCGCTCGTAAACATTTCAAATATTTATAAAATTATTAAAAATTCTTCTAACATTTTTTTCATTCTTTTATAATGTGTTCTTTTATGCGATTTACGATGTACTTTTAGAATTTAATTTATGTTAATGATAAATATTATGGAATTTCGGAATAGAAATTAACCAAATTTACTTAATTTTTTGATATTTTTTTCAATTATATACCGGATATAAATTTAATTACTTCTTTAAGTTTTACTGTTTCTAAATAAATTGTATTAATTTGGATAGCCAAAGATGATATAGCCAATTTAAACAAAATAGACCAAAACGTAAAATGGTTAGTTGAATAAGGACAAGATATTTCGTTAATCGAAATTCCTAAAACAGATATGGATTAATTTATTAATATTTTATTTATAATTTAAAAAAGTATTTAAGAGCAAAATGAAAGAAAAAAATTACTTCAAATAATAAATAATCGAAATTAGAAGTAACAAAAGTTACATGAATTTACTCGCGATTGCAAGGGTAGGTGGGAATAATTCTACTAGAATGAAATATTTTGCAAAGTTTTCTTTACTAAATAAACTGCTACCGAACAAGAGTTTGCGAGTTTTCGGCTTCGAAATCAGAAAATGTGAGGCTAGAGATCTGATTTCATTAAAGGCTCATGGAATATGTGATGATGATTTCGATTAAATTTAAAAGCATCGCATTATTTTGTTGGTGTAAATTTAAATGCTGGAAAATGTGTCATTTTCCTCATTTGGAATAGGGCCGTGGTGGCCTGGTGTTTAGGTCTCGGTTTCGGAGCCAGAAGATCTCAGGTTCGAGACCCGAACCATCTGTAAGCGGGTCTAGTGGATGCTAAATATGTCCGAACGAAACGTAATCTCATTGGTGTGTTGTGTGTGGAGAGGGGTAGTTCAGGCCCAGGATTCGTGCTCGTCATCTGGCTGCGTTTCAAAATTATGAGGTATGTCCCAAAATAGCCCTAGTGTTGCTTTAAGAACAAGGAGTTAATATATGACTAAACAAAACTAAATTAAACATTTGAAATATTCAAATAATGCATCTTTGAACCATAGCTATGCAAGTTTAGAAATGTTAGTTTCAAATTTAGCAAGTTTTTAATACGGGATGCTAGCCTTGCTAGAGATAAAAATAGTTTGCAAACAATATATCACTAATTGATGGTAATTTGTTACTGTGCTCAATAGAATTCCAAGTATAACAGCATTAAATAATTTTAATCCCAAATATCTTACAAACAACTAATATCCTCAGTGAACCTCTTTACATTAAGCGTCCATCTGGATAATTTCCAAAAGAAACCAGCGCTACTGATAGCCACAACTTTTTATCAATAGCATTTAAGTCGAGGCACGTGTTCAAGTAGCCACACCTCCTTGCCATAGTCACTCATCACTGGGCACTGCCCTTACCTAACCAAAGCAGAAGATTAGGGCCTCTCTTCTTCTAAGCTCAAGAAACGAGCCCCGTCCATAGAATAGCGGGCATTTTGACGGCCAGATCTATTGCTATTGCCTCATCGCATTGTGGTCACGTTTTGGCGGAGGCATCCACTTTTCTCATTATAGATGTTTCTGGCTCCAGCTCATGGCCTCAGTATCGGTTTTCGGCAAGTATCCCCGAAGAGACAAGCTTTCAGTCGAGTTATTGACTCTCGACGCTTGCCACTGCAAATAATTCGATGAATGGACGAGGATTTACTCGGTCCATGTAGCTGAAGTGCCGTAGTTTGTTGTTTAGTTTGTCCTGGAATACGATACATTCCGATGGAAAATGTTTTATTTTGCCAATAAAATAAAGGGTTATTTATTTATTTTTGGATTTTTCCTGTCTTTACTTTTTTATTGATTTATTTGTAAAAAGATCTGGAAATTTTTGAAAAATTGATGTAATATTTAATCGTTCCTTAGTGATTATAATTTCATTTCCTATCGCTAAACTGAGTAATCTTTTTTAAAAAAATATTTACTACTATAGATTAATTTTTATTAATATCGATTCATAATAGCCTAAAGGTTTAAACAATGTGAATTTTTAGTAACTTTTACCTTTTTATGAGATTTATAAAATTAAATATTTGGGATACTATTAAGTTTAAGGAAAAAGTTTAGTTATTAATAAAAAATTAGTAGAGAATTTTTAATTTCTTAATAAAGTTTCAGCAACAACGCACTATTACTTAATTTTAATATTGCCATGTTGAAGATTTTATGCCAATCAATAAATTTTATCAACAATTTTTTCACATATTGTACATTTGACTCTTTCTAAAATTTAAAATTTGTGTTTTTACAATTACATATATCTTTTTGCAAAACACAAAATTTTGATTTTTTGGACACGAATTCAAGATGCGCGTTTATAAGTCTGTGAAGATTTCTATGTTTTTTCTCTCTTTTGCTAAATTCAAAGGAAATTTTTTCTTAATTATCAGAAGAAATATAATTATTGTAATTTATTTTTTAAGTGAATAAAAAACAAATTTGTTTCAAACTTTTTAAAATTTTATAGTGTTTATCATTTTAGTTTTTATAAGTAGCATACAAACTATCAGTTAATATAAAGTTTTACTTATGAGACTTATCATTGCATTGAATTAATGTAATGTTTAACTAATACAATTCAGCAATTAATATAAATCTTTACATTGAGTTATAAATAGTTTGAAATTTATTCCAAATTTATAACTTTATATGTGAGAATTTATATAAATAGCAGTTTAAAACTCTAAAATGGTATGTGTTAAAATAATAAGCTCATAAATGAATGTTCTGTTAGTAAATTTAAATTTATATTGCACGAATTCTTCATGCACAGATTGACTACACTAACAGCTTTAAATAAATGATATTCCTTTTATTGTTATGATTTTATTGTTCTTTTGATGTCTTGTTATTATAAAGTTTAAACAGGGGGGGAAATTCTTATTCTACATGATGCAAAGATTAAATGTTTTGAAAAATTATCTTGAACCCATTTTCAATGCTTTATATCATCTTTTCTAGATAACATATTTAAATATCAGATTGCTTCCGTTAAAAATATTTATAAGAAATGGAATTGGTTTTCATGAATGTATTTAATAGTTATTAAAAACATTGGTATTTATTTGATAAAACATTTATTCATATTTATTTTTCAATTAATGAACACTAACTGGTACCAGGCCTTTTGCTTCCATCGAAAAAAAAAATAATGAATACAATCAATCAATAATATGGCAAAAATTTATCGAAATAGGATGAACATTACGATTATATATAAAATACGAGCAAATATTCATTTTTATGTATTTGATTTGTGCATTTTTTAAGAAGTGTTATAACTTGGTATTCTTACAGAATGGTAATGAGAGAAGCTATTTACTGTAATTCGGGATTCGTTTAATATTCGTTCAGAGTTCACAAATTTAATTTTAGAAAATGTGATTAAAATATTTTGTTTTAAAATCGATTAAATATAGAAAATATATTTATACCATAAAATCGTTAGTATATTTGAAAAGATAATTTTTGAAAATTAAGATGGTGCAGCATTATTTGTCTTACAATATATTTTCGTAGTTATTGCGAAAAACGCTAAAATTGAAAAACCCTATGGTTGGTCCCCCCAAAACTTTCTTGCATAATCTTTAATAAGGCTGTTATCTCTAAGAATGACTTGCAGAACATTGACATACCATAACTACAAAATATTAACCTTTAACTTGCATTTGACATTTCTACAGAATCTATTGTCTTCCCGGCGAGTTTTTTGGAGAATATCCCTTGGTAAATAGACGCAGTTAAGAGTCGATTTTTTTTTTATTTTAGATAATTGTACTGTTTTTGTAACCACCCCGAAAGTGTAAACTATAAGCTGACCAAGTTTTATCACAATCAGTATACAGAGACATGCATTCATTTTTATTTATATAGATTTAAAACTTATAATATAAAATTATCATGTTATTGCACAGATGAAACTGTTAGAAAGATTTAGTATTATTCTACTCAATGCTTCGATAAGAGGTCTAAAAATTTTTTCCTGTATCAGTTTTTAGTAAATGTTGCTACAAAAATATTGTATTATTTTTGCATTAACTCTTCTAAAAAAGACCCCTTTTTAAAAAAAGATTATTTTGTTTAACGTATTAGCAATACATTTTTTTTTACTTTGATAAATCAAATTAATATTTTAATAGTTATTTCAAATATCTGCATTAGCTTGATAAAATTATTATATTTTAAATAATTTTTTTTAAATAAAAAAATACATACTTTATTTTTTTAATGATTTATCTGCTCATACTGATAATTTATGTATATCAAGAGGTATGAGTCGCTTGTTAGGATGGCGATGTGAGTCAACTTTTTAAACAACCACAGAAATTCTATCAAAATCACAGCAATCATTTTATTGAAAATGCACTACTGATTATTTATTTGCTTGCAGGGATACATAAATATATTTTTCAGACGGCAGCGTATGTAATTTAAAAAAAAAACTTACAAAAATTTCATCGGTATTACAAAATTTTTTTTATTGAAAATACACTACACTATTATTGTAAGAGATAATGCGATAAAGCTTTTTTTATTAGAAAGACTTTATAAAGCCCTAAATCAAGTCTCAAAACATAACGGCCTTAAATTCTATACAGAGCCAAACTATACTCGAACCAAACTTTTCTTCAAAAAAAAATGTTCTTTCGAATACCATTCACTAGACATCTCCTCTTTCACCAGTTCTGTGAGACATACCTATCATTCCATCCATAGAATAGAACCGTCACACAAGAGTAAATCAATTTGAAGTTAGAGCTCAAGATTCTTTTTCCCCCCTTTCAGCCCAAATTCGTCCCCTCCAGAGATTCCCAGATGGGAAAGAACGCGTCGACGCTTTGATTTCTCATTACTATCGAAGAATACAGCTTAAAATTCCAGAGAAGGGGGAAATTCAACCCCTGTCTATTACAATTCTTAGGGAGGGGACACGCCACAGCCTTGCGACGGTGCTGGGACATTCGACAACAGATTCCAATTAAAGGGTGTCTTTCTTTGATCTCTTACTTTAAGAGGAAGAAGGGGTGGAAAAAAAATCAGCAGACAAGGGAAAAGAATGATGCAGATTCACATGAACCGCGAGAGCGTGCAAATTTGTGAACAAAAGCTATGTGAAGAATCCCGCGGGATCTCCAGAAACAAGATAGTTACTGTGAGAAATGACTGCGTGGTACAGACGCAAAGTGGTGCAAAGTTTGTTCTGAGACAGTGGCGTTGTGTCGGGAAGACTCGGGAAAAGTAATTAAAGGTGTGTGTTTTTTATCCGCCGTTGAAGGAGAAAAATGCCAGAGATATTTTCTATTTTGTTGAATGGAAGTTGATTAAATATACTGCATTTTGAAGTGATGTAAATGGATAGAGTATTATAGTATTTTGAATTAAAATGAATACAAGCAGAAAGTTCGACTATCTGTATGTCTCAGTCTGCTATTTTTTTTTTCTAATGTAAATTACGTTTTTCGGTTTGTTGGATGTCTTTTATTTACGGTTAAGGCTGAAGTGATTTATAAAAAAAAGAAGTATTATAATTGATATCTACGACAAAATACATATTATTTTTTAATATTATTATTAGTTTAGAGGCTTATTGCAGTAGAACCTTTACACGATTAGTGATTTTTTATGATATCAAACGTATAATTGAATTCTATTGCTATAGTTCCTTAGTTCCTTGACACTGAAATACCTTTGCGTACCAGTATAATTAAATCTAACCTCTATTGTATATTAGTTTCTTTGATATTAAAGTATCACTGCGATAATAATATTAAAGCATCAAAACGCATATTAATATCATTTAAAATACTTTGACTTAGCTTTAAGATAATATTTAAATTTTTTCCTTCTAATAGGTAGTAAAAAACCGAAAAGAAAGGTGAATAATTTTTATTTGCATCGCATATTTTAGTGAATATATTGTTCTTTCATAATATTTTATATGATCATGCATGAATTGGGAAACCCTAATGGTTTCAAAGATTTATAATATTTATCTTCCCCAAATACGTATATTTGAGATCAGCATTTTCTTCATCTGTACTTTTCTACATGTCCAAATTATAGCACTTGAATAATGATTCCTTTCTGCATGAGAAAAATTACAAGAATGCATTAGAAAATGAGACTGAAGTTTTAAATTCTTTTCAACAACATATCGTTCAAATATTTATTGACTAAAAGTTTCTTATTGCATTTAGCATTAATTAATTTCACTTTATAAAAAGTTCATTATCCCCATCTCTTTAGTCGCGTAAAAGTAATAAATAGTTTTCAAATTTTCAAAAGAAACGCTAAAGTTTTAGCAACCTGCAAACGTAGTGAGGTTCTCTAAACAAATGAACAAGTTTTCATCGTCGAAACAACGTTGTTTAAAAGTGATAGTTTTCTATTTCATGTACAAAATTTCTTTTCTGCGATATTTAAAACCAGTTTTCCATCTTTAATTTACCTCATAAGGATGGATATGTAGTTAAATTGCAGTTACTAACAATATTTTTAACTATTACTCTGTATTAACTGAGAGGTAAAAGTAATTAAATAATTTGACAGAAATATTGGAAGTGATAATTGTTTAAATTATTTTTCAGAAATTTACTTCAAAGCTTAAAGTTCACCTTAATTTAAACTGTCAACCTATCCAATTCATAATTTACTGCTTGAATCATATTCCAGTAATCCAACTAACTTTTCGCAATAATTTCACTGAGATAAAAATGCAAAACTGAAAGCGTTTTGCTTAGAAAGACATTAAGATATTTGAGAAACATTTAAATTTTCATACTAATTTTATCAGTGTAAAAGTTTTAAATTGAGACAATTTTACTTATAAAGATATTAAGATCTTTAAGAAATGATTGACAAATATCTAACTTTCCACTCTAATTACATCAGAATATAAGTTTAAAAATAATGATGTTTTGCTTAGAAAGATACCAAGGTTTTAGAAAAATGATTTATAAATTGTTCGTAAGCCAGTCAAAAGACTTGTCTGTCTTTTAGTTTGCATTAAGTTATAACTCTCTAATCACTATTTCCTCAAAATTACCAATTTAAGTAAGCGTGAAGCTTATTTGTACAATTTTTACCACATTCACTTAAATAATGTCTTTTCCAAAAGTTCACTTCCATCAATGACTGTGCCATTTTCCCTCTGAAACATTCGAAAAAACTACCCAGATTGCATGTCTCTCGACGTGTCAAACGAAACATTCCTTTAATTATTGTAGAAAAATAGAGTCGCTCTCAAAATGTGACGGGGCGACTGTCTGACGCTCCGGAATTGATCCGGTTCTCAGGGCGTAAACTCAGCCAAGAAGAAACAGGGTAAAGCTCCGACAGTCCAAGCTACGTAAATGAGTATCCGAAAATCGAAAAGCCAAGGCTATACGGACATACACAGCTGGACGAGCGCGGTAATTGGGAAAATTCGTAGATACGGCTTCAACACTGCAGTAACTCCTGGTAGAAAAGGAAAAAAAAATGTAAAGGAAAGAGTAACAAAATTTTAAAAGAGAAAAGTATAGAGCAATGGGTTTTCCCATCGAAAATAGCATTTCGATCCGAGTAAGCCGGATTCAGACTAGGGAAGGACTCTTGTACCTCGTTTTGATGTTCGTTACGGATTTTATTTTCTGCGTGGGTGAGGATTTTGGGAGTTTTGGTATTCTGCCTACAATTCTTTAATTCCCAGGAGAGCAAGGAGTAAAAATTGTCAGACTTAATCGAAATCTATGACAGGAAGCAAAACTCATCAGTGTTATTTGTGGACAAATAAAACTGTCTTTCTTAACCCTATTGAATCCATGCGAGGTTGTCTGATGTATAACTTGTTTCTTATATTTTACGCTTCATTCTTTAGAAAGGAAGAATAACAAATGCATATCTAGGGAACTGCATTTCTTAGAAACATAGTGATATTATTCAAAAAAATACTGTCACGACTGCCACGCATGTTTTTCTCCCCTTTTCTGAATAGAAATTAATCAAAATTTTACTTTTAGCAACACTTAGATCATATTGTTTTGCTGTTCAGTAAACCTGTTAATTAAGCATTTTGAAAAGAATTTTCTGACCTGCAATATATTTAAATTAGGACTTGGAAAATAAACTCTTATTTCAAAAATGATTACTTTTTTAAAAAAGTATAAATAAGTAATCGAGCTGATTTAAAGTGAAATTTGGCTAATTGAATAAAAGGGGTTCTAGTTTTATGGAAAATAATCCTGTCGTATTTATAATCTCCTACATGTAAAATGAATTGTTCCATAGAGTTATATTGGAATACCGAGATATTCTTTCATTAAATAACATATTTCAAAATGTACTTCTGAAGAATCAATGTACCACTTTCTTTAATTTAGTTTAATACTTTTTATCTATTTATATAATTAATTAAAGAATTAATATCCATCAATTTATTATGTTTCATATAACACACCATTTTTATTTAAACATTCAATTTCTATATTTACCAAGCTAAACTTGAAAGTGGACAGTTTAATGGCAATGTCAAATTTAATCTTGCGGTTACATACGTTTGGTGATACTACAAATGCTAAAAAAGAGAAATTGTGTTTAAGAACTAAAAACCTTGGGACCTATGTATATAAATATTTATTATAATTTAAGAATATGTGATTGTGCTTTTTTTAAAATTCTAATCGTACTGCAATTATAAATATAGTTGCTTATCATAATAATATAATGTATCTATCTGTAAACATTTTAATATAATGAGCTCTTTTATTGACATCAATACTCTTCAGGAATTTATACTCTATACTAATATGTGAATGTGAAAGTTTGGATGTTTTGATGTTTGTTTCTCAGTCACGCCAGAACGACTGAACAGAATTGGATGAAATTGAGTATAAATATAGATTATAGTCAGGAAAAGAATATAGGTTGCTTTTTATTCCGGTTAATTGAGTGATATATTTTTTTATTAATTAATAACTAATATTCGCACAAAAATGCTGAGGCCAAATCCCACCAAAGATATGTAAGGCTCCAATTTTTTTAAAACAAAAATTTAAGTTAGGCTTATGATAATTTCAACCGATTATTTCAAACGATTGTATTAATTTTCTTTGTGCTTAATGTATTGAAAATCAAATGTTGTTAATTAACGGATCTTTCGGATTCATTCTGAAGTACTTTTAAATTAAAAGAAAACAGAATAAAGGAAATTAAAAAAAATCTAATCTGTATTGCATTACCCCAACTGGCGTAGGAAAGTCAGACATGTGCGTTACGCCATCTGGAGTTGAATGTTCGTCCGTGATTGCTGACAACTGTGTTTTCATTGAAATTAAAAGTTTAAAAATTAAGTGTATAATTCTGTTGTAGCTATTTCGATCTCGATCAATAAATAGAATGAATTTGACCGGACTTGATTTGCTGTTTTGTTTTATTTTGGGTATACAATGTAAATAAATTATTTTTTACGTTGGTTAAATGTTTTTGTTATTCAATTATATTTATGTCATACATTTTTCATATATGCTTATACTTTTAAATTTATAGTTTTTCGGTCAGGCTTAATTTTAGATTTGTCCTTATTTGATAATTTTTCGTACATATACATCATAATTTTCACGCTATCAGAGTCGCGGGTAATATATAGTTTGACATATTAGCAATATTAATTAGTTTTAGAAATGTTTTCATTATTAAAAATGCACAAATAATGAAAATGAAAATTCTACTTTTATAAGTATTTAGACAGCCGTTGGTAAACAAGTCTTTAAAAGTTAAAAATAGCAATTTATCGAAAAATGAGTGTATTTATTTTTTTTCATAAAGTAAAAATTGAAATTCCAATAAACAAATAAATACTCTCTCTAAAAAAGTATTTTTAAACAGAAGATTATTAATGGAGTTAATAATGGAACCGAATGCTTTTTTAGTTCATGTAACTGGAGTAAAATTTGATCGTGATAAAATAAATAGTCTGACCAATCAATGCGGTAAGTTTTAAAAATTATAATTTTAAATATTTTTATGTAGAATAAGAAAATAAATAAAGATTAGAAGAATAAATGGTTTAAAACCAATAAGAATAATGAATAAGAATAAATAGCAAAATAAGTAAACTTAAGAATATAACTTAATAAATTTATAAAAACAAATTTAATGTCTCTATTAAAAATATAATATAATTTTTATAAATAACTTGTTTGTATGATTTGAAAATAACTAAAATGGTATTTATTTGTAACTAGCAGCCTTTGGCTACCAGATTGTTCACCAAGAGTAATGGTTCTAAAATTTTCCTTTAAATACTATGTGCCTTGCTCTCTTTATAACTTCTCTGCCAAATATACTTAAACTTAGGAAGTCACGTAACTCATATTATTATAGAATCCTTACGAATATTTGTTCATTGCACTATATAACTCTCTGATTCGCCATAAGTTGTCATGAAATCATGTGGAAAGTATCATATTTTATATTTGTTCCATAACATTACGTTTCTTTTTAAACACCACGTGTTGAACATCGCACTTTTCTCGGTTTAATTTGCAATAAGAGTTAATTAAATTATTCAGCTTCAGTTTTTGTCAAAATGACGAAAATCACTGGTACTTTCATAACGTGCTCTTGCAATTTAAAATCTACTTTCATTTTGTAAGAAATTAATTGTTGGAAAATATGATTATATATTTTAAAAAAAACGTCCTTAAAAATAGAAACTGAGCTTATAGCTTTAAACATTGATAAAAATGAAAAAAAAATGTCATTTTAAAAGGATTAAAAAGCAGTTTTATACTGTAATATTTTTTGGAAGTCAGCGCAGAAAAATTCCGAATGTTAGCGTAATTTTAATTAAAGTTAAAAAAAATCCATCTAGGTATGCTTTTTCATCGCCCAAAGTAAACATATATATACTAAGTGATGTATCTCTAGATCATATGGTCTGGTATGTAGAACATTAACGCACACACACACACACACACACACACACACACACACACACACACACACACACACACACACACACAGAGAGAGAGAGAGAGAGAGAGAGAGAGAGAGAGAGAGAGAGAGAGAGAGAGAGAGCTTTATTATGAGTATAAATGGCTATATGCAGTTAAAGTTAGAAAAGAAATTATAGCATTTTCTTTCGATTTTTAAAAAATGCCCATACTATTATTTATCACTATTATAGATTAGGAAATAACTCGAGCATGGGCACATTTTTCCTTCTGAACATTATTGCGAGGAAAATGTTCTCAGTAAATAGACGGTTTGGAAAATTCTTGTTTGAGGACAAATCCATTAAGCATAAAATGTAATGGCTATAAAAGAAATATCGAATCGATAATTGATTCAGCTGATGAAACACCAGGAACGTTGTTAAGTGCTATCGGTTTTATTCGCTGCATTTATTATCCTATAAAAATGATGGATACTAATCAATAGTTTACAATGCAATCTGAAGCTACCCTTCCAGTATTTTATGTTTCAAAAATTTCTAAATTTTGTAATGATAATCAATATAATCTGCTACTAAGATAACTACATGCATGATATATGTCTTAATGCATATAAGGAGGCCAAGAGCCTTATGCGTTTTTTAAAAATTTAGTCATAGAATAAAGATGACTTTGGCTTAATTGTTTCAATGAAGTAAGGAATGAACGGGGAAAGATTAGATGCCTTGGCATAATCGATTTAGTGAAGTAGGGGATTAATATGAATAGAAAGTGTTAATACAGGGAAAATTGGGGAGTTTATTTTCATTCTGCATAGCTAAATAGCATTAACTATTATACACTGGAACCACGTTCATTCTAAGTTGGTAGTACCACAGCAAAACCTAACTTACACCAAAACTCGGAAAAAAGAAACTACATCTGAAACTGAATACTTTTAAATAAAGAAAATTGAATTAAAAATGATAGTAAAAATTTATTTTCATTTTTCAAGATTTTTCAGTGAAAAACATAAATGAATAACAAATGCAGCAATGAAATTAATTTTTTTATAATTTTAATTGCACTGATTACAACAAATAAATAAATAATGTATAACATTTTAAATGCAATAATTTTAAAACATAATTTCAAAAGAGGTATTACAAATCCTATTTAAAATGTTCAATCTTCATTAAAAAGTTAAATGTGAAATATTTATTGATTTTTAAAAAAAATTAAAATTCTTCAAGGACTGCAGGCTCTCTTCTTTCCTGAAATCTTGAAAAAACTTTAGCTGAGGACAAACTTAATTTTGGAAATAATTCAAATTAAAAGCATCTTTTTAAAGAAAAAATTAGAGTAAACAAAAATAATTTGAATGAGAAACGTTATTTTAGCATTCTAAAAATAAGAAATCCTAATAAGGAAATAAATATTCACATTTCACACGGAATCTGATGAAAATCTTTTTAAATTCTTAATTATTTCATACTTCATGTTTCTAAACAATATTGATAAAATGAAACAGAATTTAATTCCACCTGCAATTAATAGCTACTCTATACTATGATTATTATATCAATAGAAAAAGAAGTTTGATTATATGTATGTATTTCGTGTTTCTATAAGAGAGCTAATTATTTTGCGTTACTCATCCGTAAGACGGATACTTGTAATCTTTAATATTTCCTCAATTTGTTTACTATTTCCAATAGTTTAGAAAAGTAGGAGCCCCGTAACTGCTTCTGCATTAATTAAACATTTGTGGTATTTAAACCCACAAGAAGCTCTAAAGATGAAAATTAGTTTTTGCTGTCTTGAAAAGTCGACGATTTAAATTAATTTGATTCTTCTTTTATAGTTATTAATTCGACAAAGATTTTATTAATGTGTCTCTTATTAAAAGAATTAAAAAAAACATATCAAGTTTTACTTTACCGAACAGGTTATCTCAACTCCTTTTTCTTTATGGTCCATATTTCTAGAAGAAAAAAACTGTTATTGCACTAGAATTGGAAGACAAATAAAGAAAAACCATTGACTAAAACAGTTTAAAGTAAAATTAGGGATAAAAGATGTTCCATAATACTTCATAATCAAACTATCTTTCTGAAGTAATCATGCTTAGAAACATAAAAAAAAAAGGTTGAAAAAAAATATTACCTATGAAAAACTATGTTAATTATATGCATATTTAATAGTTTTTTGATATAATCTCATTTCAGTTCAAGATTACAGTTTATAATAACGTATTCAGCACTATAAAATTCATTGAATCTTTCAGAGAAATCAATCAGAATTGCATGAAAAAAAAACGATTATATTTTCAAGCTATAATTTCTCTAATATTTATAATTAAAACATAATCAAATAAAACTGCCGGTGTCCTGACGTAGGCACTCCCAAATCACTTCTTGCTCACGATTTGGGGGTGCAGAGTTTTAATCCTTGTTCGGACATTGTTGCTCTTCTGTGTTTTATTTATAGGGTATGTGAATGCCCCCCCCCTGCAAAAAGGGGGCGTACAAGCGATTGTGACGCATGAAGTTGCTAAGTCATACTCTTGACCCTAGTGGGAGCTACCGAAAATAAAACAAGTGTCGCTTTCTCGGCTAAAATCTAATAGATTTATCAACTGGCTTTTGAAGTGTCCTAAGTAACAACAAATATATCTTTTTTTGTAACAAATATTTCTTATGCTTTTTTATAAATTTTAAATAATAAAGAAATATAATATTTGTTGCATCTTAATATATCAATTCAGGAATATCTTTTTGAAAATAATTAAAATTTATATAATTGCCATATTTTCAAAAAAAAAAAAAAAAACACGTTAAGTAAGTTTATAAAAATATTTTTCACATTTTTTAAGTTCTATTACTAATCATAATACATCATAATAAGCATTTCCTAGATACAGTATATACATCAATTTAATATCCGTTATTCTCTGAATTCTGAAGTTCCTCGCTCTGTTGGTATTCAGAAAATGCTATATCCGTTGCATCGAGCACCCACACAATTTAACTCATGTTTAAATCCACAAGCCCCATCAATCAGTGTACGTATGACTTACTCAAAGACAATGAAAAATAATCTCCCATCAGTGTCATCCAAGTAACATCAATGAAAAGATCGATTATTGCATATAGAAGACTTATTTGGAAACGCATCAATAAAACTTACTGCAGCTGGGAAGGAAATAAGTAAGGGACCACAAGTTGATTTATATGCAGCTGCTGCTGGAAGTTTTGAGAGGACGATGGCGCTGTGACACGGCACTGGGGTGGGTGGATGGATGCTTGATATCTTAAAATGTCCCGGATAATCATCGCTGCTCAGTGGGCTCACAGAGAATTAATCTTTTCTCTTCATTGTAAAGGCCATGATTTATGGGATGGTGTTGACTCGTTCAAAAGGGCCGCGGAGGGATCTGGGATAGAGTAATTTAGAGGAAGAGAAATCTTTTCTCAAACCTATAATTAGAGTCAAGTTCGGAAGAATATCTTACTGCTTGTATTGCAAAGATTGATACGTCATAGATCCGTTCCCATTAAGGGTTAGAATATTTAATATGTACTTTATGAAAACTATTCCTGGTATATATTAGTTGGTAAAGTTTTCGAAAATTTTGAGAGTAAAGTTGTTTTAGAAATTCAGGGGTTTATACTTATTTGTTTTGGGTAATATTATCACATTTATATTTTTCTATGGTTAATTAAAGGAAAAATGTAATATAATTACTTTTTCAGAGAATGCTTTTTCTTCAAATAGCCTATTTTCATATATTTTAAGATGCAATATTTGCAATCAAGTTCAAATAATGTTAAGGCGAAACAAGCTGCTATTTTTATTTTACTCTATAATAACATTATTCGTTTTAATAATAATAAAAAATCAAGGCTTAACTACATATATGACTTCTAACACAATGAAAACTAGAGAAAATTAATAAAAGGTTTAATAAGAATTTAAATGAAAGAAATATTAGTTTATATTCAAATGAGCGTCCACAAATGAGTTACTTGTATCAATTCAATGAGCGAACCATCCATTTCCGGTTCTCCAATCAATAAATTATTAATCAAGTTTCTTTAATGTTTATTCTGAGTTTCATGCATTTTTTACTAGGATGGAATAAGTTTTTAATGAAGTATTTTTATAAGTAAACGAAAAAATAATTATCTGCTTTTATTACATAGATTTATAAATTGGTTGATTCTGATTAACTAGTTTTACTTAAGCTTATTGGGGGTTTTTTTGTATGAGCGCTAGCTGAAGGACTTCTGGGGTGAAAAAATTTTGCGGTATGTTCAGATTTTTTCTAGTTATGTAAATAGTTACTATAAAATCGAAAAGCTAGGTGATGTGTTTAACACTGTAAAGTTCCCTTGCCCCATTCACGACTATCGGCATTTCCCTACAGCTGCTTGCCATTTGTAAACACGCCTTCCATTATTAAACAATAGCAGTTTTCGAAATGGTGAATCTCCTTCTCCGATTGCTCGCATCTGGTCATTAGACCGCATGTGAAGTTAATTGCCGATATGGGACCTGTATTCCCTTCGAAAGAAAGGTGTCTCACAGCTAGATTTCTGGCAGTCCCTTTGTGATGGAATCACTGACACGTGTTCCGGACCGGTCAATAGCTAGGATACGTCATTGATGAACAGTCCGACGCCATGAAAGATAGAGGCGACAATTAAGGGAAATTTTTGATGGATGGTTGTCAATGGAAAGCTGATGTGGTCTTTAGAAAAATGCCGGTGTGCATTTTTCCCAAAGCTGAAAAATGCCGGTGGGCTTGGGACGAGGGAGATACTTCTGTAAATCTGTGTTTTCGATGCTTCACCTTCACATGGTTCTAGCTAACACCCTGTTAGCGGAATGAATGGAGGGCTCTTCCCCAATAGACATTCAACTTACAACTATTATGTAAATAGCGAATATTTAACTTAGATTAGAGCATACTGTTTCTCTTTAAAATTATAAAGCTGTATATAAAGAATTTATCTAGAATTTTCTCTCCCTCATTTGATTGGTAGTGATCAAGTCATTAAAATATATATTTGTGTTTTTTCTTCTTATCAAAACATATGTATGAGTAAAAATACAGTAAAACTTTCTTCCAAATGAAAGGCTCCTAAAATATTTGAAGATTTAATTTTTCTTCTTCTTCGGATTTGTCAGAATAAGAAAGTAAGAAACATAAACATTTTGCCACTTTAAAGACAATTTGAAGTATTATTTATATCGAAATATTTTTAATACGAAAATGAGATAAACTCATTAAAAATGGATGTTCTATCATTAATTAACAGGCTATGCATAATATTTAGTGAAAAAAAACTTCCTTCGTTTTTTCCCTTCTTTTTTGTTTCATTTTACCTTAAAATTAAATATATTTTAATATTTTTTTTCCGTTAAATTAATTTCTTTATATATGATTTTAGGTACAAATATTGTTTGTTTTTAAGCCCTTTAATTTTTCCAAAACTCATTAATGGTTTCTTCCAGTAATAACTTTACTTAATGTTCAAGTTATTGAATTTATGTATGATTGTATTTTATTTGTTTGTAAGTACAAAAATTTAGTTATCATCCTTCTGTTATATTACCAAATAAAAATCTTTACTTTTTTGTGTAAAAAAAACCCCTCATTATCTACATTTTAATTAACGGCTAATAATATCTTATTCATTAATTGTGAATAAGAAATATGATTCATAATTATTCATCACTGATTAAAAGAGCTATTATATATTTTGATGTTTAGAAGTTTAAAATACTCAAATTACAGAATGTTCGATGAAATTTTGCTTCAACGGTAGTATGCAAAAGCCTTTTATTATACTAAACTTTTAATATAATTTCCTGCTCTAGTATAGTCAATTTAAATTAACCACAGATGAAAGTATCGGTTCGGAAAATGTGATGAATAATTTTAGTCAGTTACAAACTCAAATATTTACCATATTAGGAATTCTGAACTAACTATCAAACGAAATGCGGGAAATTCTAGTTAGTAAATAATTTCAAATCGCAAAATTTGCAACGATGATCACAACTATCTTGCATTCTAAGTCAACCAACATGAACTGATAACTTAAATTCCATACCTAATTTCACTACAGATACCTCACTTCACTGTTTATCTAAATAAACTACGAGCGAGTCGACCATTTTCTGCAGCTAAATCAGAATCCATAGACCTTGCATGTAATTACTAAACTGCGTTAGCCTTTATCAGAAATTCATAGGTTGCTCTATTATCGTCGACGGGCACTGGGAAAGCCGTGTCTAATCGCGTCCAACGAATGCGCTAAACTACGATGATGGGACGCTTACGGCAAGCCGTTAGCTGGATAACAACAGCGTGCACGGGGTTTAAAAGTTTTCAGATTAGAGGAACGGCATTGGCGATAGAATTCTGCAGGCCATGTTTACATATTACGGTATTAACTTGGAAAGTACCGTGCATCGGAGGTGTCAATTTTTCATCGTCTTATTCCTGGATTCCGAGAAACAAGCGTAGGTAAATTTGGCTTGGATTGGAAAGATAAACTGGAACATGGGTTTAATTTAAAATGGCTTGTCTCTTTTAACTGGTAAGGGAAGAGTTCGTCGATTTGAAGCATTTATGGAATGGGATGTACGGTTTAGTAACAGCGCATGCATGGATAAATACTTATTCTCAGGTTGGTGTAAATTTTTAATGTAGTTTTAAAGCATACCATTTTGATTTTAAAATATTTAATTTATGTTTGTTTAATTTCAACTATTTTAAATTGCATATAATAATATATCTATGTAATATGTACTATATGTTGAATCGCTCATATTATGTAAAGATTATTACATAATTAATGATTCTATTAAGTCCTTAAGTAAATAGCTAATATTAATATGTCGTTCCATTCTATTATTTATATTACACATTTAATCTAATATTTATTTTACTTTAATTGACAGGTAAGATGCCTCCTGTACTAGTAATTTTCATGCGCGGATTTCTGTCGTATTGAGAAAAAAAATACTCAATTTTGAAAGCTTAAAATCTATCTAATGATTTTTGAATCTTCAACCATATTTAATCCATGTTTAGGAAAAGAATTTCAACTTTATTCTAAACTGGAAACATTAACTTTATTTTAAGAAAACTACAGTTGAAATGTAACAATCCGAAAAAACAAACAACTAAGGCTTATGATACATGTCTAAAATAATCAGGTCTAAACACAAAATCAATTGCGCAAAACAATTGCTACTTACAGAAATTTAATTTAATTTTTTATTCGTGTGAAGTTAAAAAATTGTTTAAAAAATTCATGTTTTTATGTTTTTATATATAATTTCCTTTTTTTCAATTTAAGAAATTGTTATTGTGAGTTTATTCCCCCAAAATATTTATTATATAGCTTGATTCATGCAATTATATCTTTCGATCATTTCATTCAAACTTGATTTGAAATGTAAAATATTTAAAGCATTTTACTGTCTATTTATATTTTTATAATAAATGTTTTTTTTGTTAGCCTGCATATTACATCAATATATGTAAGACTATTTTGTTTTGAATTGAGGTATTTATATGCCTAGCAAAAATAACAAGCATAATTATTTCATAGCTTGTGTTCTTTTTATAAAAGATAAATGCGTCAATTATCAATGTATTCCTACCATGCATTAATGAAAACTTTTATTTTGTATTATATCCGAAAATCGATCATCTATTTATGATGGTTTGGAATGGAAAACATTTAGAAGCTCCCACCGCTTTTCGAAATGATTTATTAAGCTTTGGTTTTTTTATAAATTAAATCAAATTGAACCCGAGGAAAATTCTTTCTTGTTCTTGTAGTAAACTGGCGAATGAATGATGGATGATTATGTTTTACTGAGTATTGAAACATGCAGATAATAATAATGAATTAAGAATTTCATATTACATATGGTAAGATAATTTTGAGATTATGGCTAAATATTTTGAGTGAATGAATGTCAATAATCTAGCATACTGTCATATATAAGAGCAATATATAATCGGTTAATTTATTTTATTATAAATGATTTTTTATTATATCCAGCTACACAAGGATTTTTTTAATCAATAGTGAATAATATATAATAATAAACATTTATTCTAAGATATATATACACTCAGTTAAAACGTTTGAGATATAATTAACTTATTTGAATAAAGTTATCAACATTTATACTGAATTTATATTAATGTTTTGAAATTCTGAGTAAATTAATTCTTTTTAGAGTTTCTTGATTATAATTATTATATTAATAAGTGCACCGTATTTTATATAGAAGCAGTCTAAGAAAATCCGACCATTAATTTAAAAAAGTAAACGTTTAATGATAATGTAGCTGATATAGTAAACGAATTATTCATGAATAAAATATCTAGACAATTTTTATCATTAGTATATGTAAAAATAAAATAAGCAATTTTGTTTTTCTAATTAATTTCACTAAGGCAGGGATTTAGAACCTTTTAACTGTGTTATAGTAAAAATTCAAACAAATCATGTATACATTTTAGTAAAAGAAATTTGTTTTAGCTATTTTTTAATATAGAATTTAAAAATAACTAAGCCTAAATAAACACGGCTAAAAATTAAATGCCTGTTAAAATATAAAATAATATTAAACTTTAGAATATACATTTTTAATTAATAAAAAATATTTTTATTCGATCGTATTATATTTTAATGATCAAAATTGATTATATTAAGACAAACAAGTGTAAATATATTTATATAGACAAATTAAACATAGTCTAAACTTGAGCATTTGGTTAAAAAATGTTTCAGCAAATTCCCACATAATTCCATCATAACAAGTATGAGGCTAGTCGTTTATAAAAATATTCAAGTACTGACATCTATTAACGAATAAATAGAGTTGATAATAATAGATATTTGTTAATTAACAAAACTTTTCTTTTAGAAAAACCACCAGATAAACAAAAAAAGTAAACATCCATTAAGTAGGAAAAATATTCTTCGGTTGAAATTTCATTAAATTTTCGATTTTGTATGAATTAAGTAACTAAAATATATCTAACAAAATTTTAATATATTTTAAAAAGTAAAGGTAAATATAAATATCTTTAAAAAGTTTAAAAACAACTATAAAAGCAACTACTCCAAATCAAATTCGGAATAAATGTTTACTTAAGTTATTTTGAATCTTAAGTTTTAACTAAAAGATTCAAATAAAAACTATAAGTCTGATATTAATTATAGTTATTTAAATAAATTGAGTGAGTCTTAAGAAAAAACGGTAAAGAAATTCTGATACATTTAGCTATTTATTTGATGAACATAGAATTAGCTACACAATGAGATAATTAATTTGATTTCGTACTTCAGTTTTTGTTCTTTATCTTGTGAATAACAAATTGGAACATCGTTGGATTGTTAAAAGCAATACAACGATTGTTCTGTTAAAAGTATTTATAAATATTCTCTCTTTAAAAAATATAATTTATTTGGTTATGCATGGTTTCATGTAAAAATCTTATTAATGCTTCTCATTTGCATATTCTAAGTCATTTGATAATTGTATTACTACGAAAAAGTTTGATATCTTGTTTAAAGTTCTTAAATTAATTAATATTTAAATTACTTCAAATTTGTATTACTATTTTTCTGCATCACATGTTGCTTATAGTATTGGAAAATATTGCTGTTATTCAGATAAACCAATAAGGCTGAGCATATATACTTTCATGCCTAATTTTAAACGTATTACTGGAAATAGAGCTTTTACTCCTTCCATTTAAAATTACTACCAAATTATTTATTTCGAGAAATATACTTACATTTCACTGAACATTTATTTGAAATAAAATAACCAATAAATTTGGGTGGCAGAAATATGAGAAGGTTCCAAAAGCAAGTGATAATAAATCCTTCCATTATTACAGCTTCAGTAGCTCCACTCTTAACTCCAATAAAGTTATTCCTTATAAATATTTCCCCAAACCCGGCGGCTAGCATCCGAAACCAATACACAACACGAAAGCCTATTCTGTTTTAGAATAATGATCTAACGTTAATTAAACTCTAATTGGAACTCGATGCCAGCCCGATATTCAGGATCCCCCGTCTGCTAGATTCCCATATTTCATACGACAACGATTCGCAATTTGCGAGGTCAACTCGCTTATCAATATACGGCTCGCCAAGTTTTCGTACTACGGTAGCAGTACTCTAGTCGTATCGCAACAGGCCTTTTCAAAGCAGTCAGCTCTTTTCCGGTAATCCCATATGACTGCTGGAAATCTCGAAGGTTCCTGAATTAAGCTTATCTATCGTCTCGAACGTTAATCAGGAAAATAGTTCTCGAATGAGGACCTCACGGGCTTTCTGGGAAAAGATTGCTGAAGTCTACGAGTTTGGATAAACAATGCTTTACTTCTCTGATATTGAGATTTGTTGGAAGAGAAAAGAATTGAAACAGAGGATAGGAATTCGATGACATTAATTATAATCACTTAGCAAAAACAAATACTTATATTTAGAAACATATTCCAGTTTCATAAGTGTCGTCACAAATAGCTTATAACTTTAAACAACCAATTCTTGTATAAACTTATTTCTTGAATCTCAGAAACAATTCTAATTATTTGGATCAAATTATGTATTTAGATAAGGCTTTACATTTTAAATTTATTTATATAGGTGTATTTCCTGGAAAAACACTATTTTACACACAAAATCACTATATGACTAACTGTTAGTCTATTTTTCCTTTCCACTCTCATGCTGAAAATGTCATAGCGATACCTCGGATCCGATTTCACTATGCTAAAATTTTATGTAAGTTAAAAAATATAAGTAATGATGGATAAATTGTCAAACAAATACTGTAATATAACAGATTGAATAGCATTTTAAATTAAGCTCATTCAGGATTCCTTTTATTTAAGAGACTAGTACATATATAGGTAAGATTGAAAAACATTCATATGTGATTTGTATACAAATATTTTATCTGAGAAAAACTCGATTTTATTTTTTTAAAATATGGTATTTGAATTCTGGAATTTAAAATCAGTTTCTGATGATTTTCTTTGATTGAATTTTTATAATTCTGTCAAATAAAGGGATTTTGAACTTTTGGTGATAAAATGTCGTGCTTGGCCAGTGAATCAAATTATTGAAATTTCAGTGTTTAACACATTGACTGCCTGATTGCTCTTCTGTGAGTTAGAGATTATGTTATTGTGCCAAACCATCTATATTATTAAATGAATTTTTTACTATAAAGAGATGGCAAACAAAGGGTCATCTAACTAGATAGATGATCCGGATATCATAGTGGCAGTTAACGTGTTGAATGTGAAATTACGTGAAAGTATTATGGCGTTTAAAGCACAAAAATCGCTTAGTAGAGCATCAACTCCTAAAGTAACTTTTGTTATTATAGGAGATGAAATAATTATAAATAAATCCAAATGTATCAAATAATATTATAAATCCATAGGTGAGGTTAAATGTGTTCATGGTTAATGAATTTTCTTGTCTAACACAACTGGAAAGAATGTATGTTAATTTGCCAAGATCTGATTCAAAAGCAGAATGTGGTTCTTGTTGAAAGACTTTTATTACAGAGTTCAAATTATTGAAAGTTTAACTCTTATTTCATTTGGAATCTGAATTATAACTAGATTTGTTATATGATAAATTCTATGGCGGGGAGGGGTCAAAGCTTCGTTCAGTAATATAGTGAGAAAATCTAAAGACAAAAGTGTCATTTTGAAAGTGAACTGATATGTTATGCGACAATAATATGATATAATAAACATCTAGAATCGTACTCTAAACCGGGAAAAAATGTGGTGTGTTAGAAAGTGCATAGAAATATAATATAAACTAGTGATTTCCGTGCGATTCCCAGCTGGAGGATTAACCATGGTGAAAAACTGTGAAATTCATAAATGCTAAGCATCCATATAGCTTTTATTTTTCTTTATAGTTACATTTTTAAGAGTATCTTTTCAAGAAAATTTTCGTATTTTCACTATCTAAAGCCAGATTTAAATCTATTAAATCACCCATCCACTTTGAAAATAAGTCATTAATTGATAAAACCTGTAGTCTGATGACAAACATAGCACATTTCAAGGATATATACTTTCCAAACTTCCAGCATAAACTGTATTATTAACTAATCCAGCATACCTGTAAAATTATGTGAATTCTGATTGTATTTAAAAGTAAGTTTCCTATAAATAGTCGATCATCAAAGGGTTTGGGATTTGAACATGTTATCCACTGCTCAGATAACCTCTATTCAGTAGTCAAGGCATGCTTTTTGTATACAATTAAACAAAAATTGTGTAAAAAAGAATACTAAAATAGCTCATGTAAAATTTTGCTGTGCCTTTTGGTGTAAAAATGAATGCACCAAAAATGCAAATGAACTGAAATTATCAATGAATGAATTAGACCATACAAGTTCCTAAACCATAACAATAATTAAACTAGCTATGGAAAACAGATGCTAGATTCATAGAATTAATGCAAATTTGAGAGAACACTTAATACAATAACACTGGGTTCAAAATTAGATACCGATTTATCTCGCTTAGTATCAGTGATATTATCCACTTCAAACTTTTATGTATTCACGAAATTTAATGTGAAAGATTGCACTTCTGACAAATGAAATTACAATACTTTGTCTAGGTATGGAATCGTATTACTATATTTCTGCAAATAGAGATTTAATAGAGAGTACGTAGACATTTTAACGATAGTATAGGTGTAAAATGAATTAGAATGTGAATTTCTGAAATAATTATCGTCAACATGATTTATATATCTTAATAGTTTTAAGTTAAATATATGTGACCACACTTATGATGGCCAATAGTTATATAAATTATAGTCATAGCTTTTAAAAATATTGTTTGTGGATATTTTTCGGAATGTACTCAAATATTTATTTTTTATACAATAATAACAGTTCATTTATAGACAAAAGGTGAGAAAAATATAAATTGAAGTAAGGAACTTTTAAACAAATAATAAAATTTCTTATGCTTTAATTTGCAAATAACAAAAGATAAAGTTCCAAATGTGTTGAAACAAATAAATAATATTTTTGGGGGGTTTAAATTAATTTATTTTTCATTAACAGGATGCCATCTAGGAGATGAAAAATTCTCTTCGGATTATAAATAGGGAAAAATAAAAACGTAATAGCAAATAAATAGTGGAGTTTCTTCGATGCTTATACGTATTAATCTATTTTAAATATAAATTTGACTATCATGCTCAATGTTATGTATCAAATTATGAGGCCAATAAATTTAAGTATATCCAACAAATATATATAATTTAACTGATTAGTTTTATTCGAATTATTTAAACAGATTTTATTTGTTGAAATGGTTGCTTTCTTAACACTGATTATTTATACCGATTTTAGCGAAAATTATTATTCCACGTGTACTACAACTACGAAATAAAATATGAAGATAGACATATATTTTGATCTTTAGCTGCTTTTCTTTATCTCCATTATTATATATCTTTAAACTCCAATACTGTAGAATATCTCTATACATAAGGTTTCTTTTACATACATTAAATGAGGATTTACTTGTAGTGTAAAATTCTTCAACCGTTCTTTTCTTTTTCCGCTTCTTTAATCCGTTAATTTATATACTTTGTACTTACCAGACAATTTTACACTGTAAGTAAATGAAACTGAAATGCAATTAATTGTTTGAAAATTTTATTCGCTCTAAATCTATTTAAAAATTAAATGCTTTTTTGCATTTCTCTGAATCAACATATGTGTGTTGAACAAGAGTACCGGCCAAGT
This sequence comes from Argiope trifasciata, assembly GCA_026543055.1. Taxonomy (NCBI): domain Eukaryota; kingdom Metazoa; phylum Arthropoda; class Arachnida; order Araneae; family Araneidae; genus Argiope; species Argiope trifasciata. Next base: position 291,859 of record JAPMOQ010013989.1, read on the forward strand.
AATAAATGCACAAAATATATTTTGGACTTTGCAGAATTATTCATTAAAAAAGGAAGAAATGACAGTCTATGGCTTTTATCATAAAATGAAGAAAAATAAAATTTAGATTACTTGTGAAAGATTCATATTATTTACTCTTTTTAATGTATTAATTAAAGTTTGCCTTGCGAAGTTAGTTATAAGAATTGAAAATTCTTATATTTAATAAAAACATTATTTTTAAACTTTAACAATCAAATTTGTAGCAATTTTTGGGACAATATTTTAAATTTGGACAAATTTGTATGCCAAAAACTTTAATGGATGTTAAATACTTTGAATAGTCACGTTTCTATATATTTTAATCAAAATATTAAAAAAATTAATCGTAACAAATTAATCAAAGTTTTATGCTTCAATACCGATTTTTCAATGTTTTAAAATTAGTGTAATATGTAGAAATACATAAATTTTTCAATCTTTTAAAATCTTAATAATAATTAGAAATATATAGATATCTAATAACAAGCAGAATAATGAAATATAACAACAATTTATAATTTTAACTTGTTAGATTTTAATAAAGAGTATTTGTTAGATATATTAAAATATTATTAATTATTCTTTAGAATAAAATATTTGAAAGTATCATTTTTCCTTTTCCTTAAGCATAAAACTACTTAACAAATTGAAGTATTCAAGTTCATATATATATGGGACATTTTGCGTGCTTATTCTTATTGCAATTTGCAAATATTCTCCTAATGGATCTTAAAGGTTGTGGTGCTATAAAAAACTCTCTGGATAAATATTTGAAGTTCAAAAAAGTCTCATAGCAAAATACAAAGAATAATACAAATAATAACTTTAAAAATAAACATTTTTAAATAAGTGGTTTAAAATTTAAATCCTTGTGGTAAATAATTTGTTGTAAGTGGTTTAGGAGATAAATGACCTTGCTTGAAAGAGCCAAGTAACTCCGAAGAACCCAACGTTACCTTCAGAAAGACTGCGATATTTCTTTGTTATGGACACCCAAGATATATCTGACGCGCATTATTTAGCATAATAAAGAGGCTTTCTCTGAGAAAGAGAAATAATTGCTGGTTTCACCAGCCATTTCGCATGTCTCTTGCAGCTGAATCCGATGCAGAAAGACGTGTGGATGACTCTGTCAAAATATATTTTACGGTTAGAAAAACAATTTCACTTTGAACGAAGCGCCGTCCTGCAGTCGGTCATCCGACGTCTAAGCATTTGCATTGGAGGCATGTCACTCATCCAGGAAAGAGATACCGGAAAAAGAAACTTTTACGCTCTAAAAACTTATTTCCTTTATCCGGTGGGTGCTTCTATTTTCAGACAAATCATATGAAGGCTACACTTACGTCACGGGAGCTAGGAAATATTAAACTTTGTTGCCAGACGCAGATATGCTCAGTTTGGTTACGTTTTACATTTCTGGAGCGAAATGCGAAACAAATGATGTTGCTTGCGAAATGACAGCTGGCAAAAAAGTTTTTTCTTAATGGTTTATTGAAAATTTTCATTTTTAGATATTTGTATTGGTTTAGGAGTTAAAGCTCGGGAAAAATTGAATGCGAAGAAAATATGTGATATATACTCTTTATTTTATATTATTCACTGAAGGTTGTAACAGCATTAAAAGTTTTTCTATAAATAGTTTTGACGTAATTCTGATAAAAATATTAAAATAGATATATAGATATAGATATATGCTATTTTTAGGATCATATCATTTTACATTTAGAATTCATTGCTTTATTTGCTGTGCAATTATAATTTCAATTTCATAGCTTAATCGAATGCATATCTGTTTTTTTTTTTAATATTATGGATTAGATATGCTTCTTTAATCATTTTTCAGCTGACGTAACCAGTCATTATACATAGTTTGAATAGTTACATCAAAGAGTCGTCGCTTAGAAATCTTTGTCTTTGCACGGATTTAATGTCGAAATAATAGACGAAGTTTGAGAATATTTTCTAGGATTTTGTTTTGTTCCTTTTTTAAAATCTTTGAAATATTCATTAAAAAAAACTAGCTAACTTTAAAGAAATCTTTTTTGTTAAATTTCTAAAAAAATCCTTTTTAAAATAATCATCTTATTAAAAATTATAATTATCTTGTGTTTCTAATAAAATATAAGTGAACTGTGTTCTTTATATAAGGTTAAAAGGGAAGGAGTCATTAGAGTGTATATTTTCGATCCTTTTTATTTTATTATTTCCAATATATTTTTAGACAATAAAACCATTTTTATTTTATAGTACTTTACCAATTTTAAAAGCTGTGTATTTTATTTTAAAAAAATATATTTATAAATTATTGTATTATGATATATAAGAATAAAAACAATATTTAACATACTATTTTGGCAGCAATGAAATTAAAATTAAATCTTTAGCATAGTGTAAAATAGCAGATTTAAAACATACCCATATTATACAATGATAAGTAATCTGTTTGTACTTAATGTATATATTTTACTAAATTTATTATTGCATATTTTCCTCTAGTAAAATATTTTAGTGTACTTTTATGCTGTTAATTTTCACGAACAAGTGCTATTCTTCCTCAAGAATGATTAAAATAAATGAATTATGCTCTTGAATAAGAATAATCTATTATTCCCTTATATACAACTTACAGTGATTAATACTTGTATGAGATATTCGTTCGTACTTCTATTTTCACATTCTCTTGCCATATACCAAACGCCCTGTTTTCATCTTAATGAAATGCATCAAGTAACTAAGGAGAGAATGGAATAGCACTTAATTCAAATTATTAAATTCTCTAACAAATTACATAAGGCTTTTCTCTCTAATGGCCTTCCTCTAATTCTAATTTAGATGCTTGGTAAATTGAGCTTAAAAAATATCGGTATAACGTACTTACGCCTTTCTGTTTAATGATGTAAGACATCGATAAGATAATGGGCATGGGCAACTTTTTTTTAACCACGCCTCCACTCAACAAGAGAAAACGACAGGATGGTTTCAATTAATGGTTTGCGACAGTGCCCCAACCATCTCGCCAGACATGCAATAACAACCTAATTATCTGCCCACCTAGAGATCAGGGATCGAATTTTACACATAGGATGAATGACGAATAGCTTCAGACTTCCGTTTCACTTAATGACTTCGCTAATCAGCCATTAGCGCAGGTTCTTCCAAAACTTAATGCGCTTTGCAGTTCTCCGACGAGATGCATCATTACCAATGATCTGACGATAAACTTTCGAAATTTGCTGCTGCTGATTGGAAGTGTATTACGAACTCCACTGTCTGCTGCTGCTGCTGCTGCTGGAGATGAGATTCAGCTGCTGGATGTCTGTGATTGACGATAAATCCTTGGAAGAAGATACTGCGGCGAATTCAGATTATCGATTGGATATCAGTTTGTTACATTTTCATCGGGTTTTCAGGACAATTTATATGCAAATGCCTTTATAAATTAAACATTGGCAGATCTTTTGATTGATACAGTAAATTATTATTCAGGATTCTCCTGGAATATGCAAGACCCGGTACTAACACCCAAGATTAAGATAAATCTATGTTGCAAGAACCAAACTGTGTTTATATTTGAAAAGATGTTTATCTTTTCAAATACAAGCATATATATTGCTATATAGTGCTTGGTTAAAATTAGAATTTTACTGACAGACTCGAACTACAACATTAATTAAGCGCTTTCAATTTAATTTCATAAATGTGAATTTTGACATTTGTTTTTATTATGGGATTCAGCATTTAATATATAAAATGAATTTTTGTTTCGTATTTTATGCGCTGCCGTATCGCACACCCGATTGCTATAAAACTTTGCCAACTTATTACTTGCATTTGCGCAAAGGTAATAAGCATAGTACAATTGAACATACTAAGTAAAAAAAAGTTTAAATATTATTTCTTGACAAGAAAATAAAAATCGTTCTTTCTATTATTCCTAATTAAACAAAACAGTTATTTCAAAAATGATGCCTTCTGTGGCAGAGCAACTGACTGTGACTGACGATGAAGCTAGTTGCCAGCTAGTGCCTTATAATTTTCTTTTATTTCTGAATTTTTCTAATAAAATGACTCTTAGTCTTTAAGAAATTACATTAATTTTTATGTACACAAAGCTAATTAGATATATCATCATTAAAACTCATTTTTACAAACTGTTGCTGCTTACTTCTACAAGCGTTGTTAAGTGACACATTTTTCAAAATAAAATAAGAGTGTTCTCTTCTTGTGAATTATTATCGTTCATAATTATATTTAATCCGGTAAGGTGTCTTATTATCTTATTTTTCTAAGAACTTTTCGTAGAATTTTTCAAGGGTATTATTGATGATTTTTTCAATAGCATTAATTGCGATTAAAACTCTTGACGAATTTTTGAACAAGAAATATACATCTATAAAAAATCAAATAAAATTAAAGATGTGATGTATATTTTTTAAATATTATTTCATTAACTTCTGTATTAGAATTATAAGTATTTTTTTTAAATATTCAAAATATCTAAGCATTCGAGTTTACAGAAAACATTTCCATTCAGATAAAGATATCTTAAACCAAATGTAATTATTCTCTCTCACACTCAACACACACACACATACAATACATATATAATATACGTGGAACAGGAATATTTCTTATCATTATTTATTGTCAAGTGTAAGCAAATAATTGGACGAAAATTTCAGACTGCTATATTGAATGCTTTTACAACTGTACTTGATTCAACATTTTGTCTAGTAATGGAGCTTCAAAATGTTATTGGAAATGTATTGTAAAAGGCTCCCTATGATGTAAAATAATATATATAATATAAAACGATAAGATACGCGGCACATAAATCATTCTTACTATTTATTGCCCGAATGTAATGGGCATATGTAAATAAATGGTGTTGCAAATATTTCAGATTGCAATATTGAATTTAAATGGATTTGTCAGCATTTAATTCAACGTCTTGCTAACTAATTTTGTTACAATATATTATCAGAAATACAGTGAAGAAGGCTTACTGTATCTCCAGAAACTTCATTTAATTAAAAAAAAATTGCAACAGAAATCAAAAAACCGTTGTCAATTGAAAAAATTACAAGAGAAAAAAATTGGCTTAACTGTTGTGAGGGGGATAATTTTTATAACTTACCCATAAGAATTGTTGACTGCATGTTTTTTAATGATACTAGTTTCATTTCAGCAAAATATTTTCTTTATTATCTGCTATTGCTTTCTTAAAATGTAATACACAATCTGTTACAAAAGTATGATGTAATTCAAATTTATTCCTTAAAACAACTATTTATGTTTTTTGGCCAATGAAAATCTTAAGATTTCAAAAAAAAAAAATCTTCGTCTGCGTAATATATTTGAAATAAAATAGGTTAGAATCGTTTAGGAAATTTTCAATCACAGGGAAAACTTAGAAAGATTTTAATCGTCAATATTATAAGATTTTAATTCAATAAACTATTGAAGATGCTTCTTGTAAAATAAAGCCTGTTTTAATGTTATCTTTACAAAAAAAATTAAGATGTGGCGAATAGCAAAAAAAAAGTAATTTACTTTCAATAACAAGGTTTTGATTCAGTGATAAAATAAATAAATAAATCGTTAAAACTAATATTGATTTGATTAAATTGTCTAAAAATCCGAAGTTAAAGTATAAAAACGAAGAATATACGATTTCTCGAATGCATAAAAAAACTGCATCAGAACAAATTAGCTTTCTCGAATTTATTTACGTCACTTAATACATCACCAAATAAACAAATACGGAACAAACAACTCTAAACAAAGAGAAAAAAAAACATCAAAAGAATACGAAAGAATTTCTTAAGAGCTGATACACAAATCTTTCAGAGACGATACAATTGGATTATAACTAAAGACGTTGCTTTTCTCTCACATTCTCTTCTTTAATTTCTGATTTTCCATATCAGCTCTAACATTGGCCGGCAGGGATTCTGAATCGGAGATATTTTCTCTGCATTTGCTAAATTACTGACAAAATGTTTTTTTTTTCTATTTATTAACTTGAATTATAGATTTCAGCTTGTCAAAAAAAGTTTTGCGTCTCTTTCATTAAGAAACTGAAAGGTCATTTTGTTATCTTTTGGCAATTTATCATGATCTTTTGTCTCAAAAGTAATATAAAGATTTTTTGAATCGTGTAAGTTTTATTATTTTTGGAGATAAAATGCTATTCTTGAATTTATTGAAACTGTTGAGTTATACTTGGATATCTATTGCTTGTTTACAGTTACATTTATGAAATTCCTATCCTAAATATGCCTAAGTATAAAAGTAATAATGTTATATCCAATGTATATTGGATATAACATTATTACTTTTAAAAATTGTTACCATTTGAAGTTTTAATGCTTAACAATATTTTCATTTTGAAAAATTTAGTTAGTCAGACGGTATATTTAGCAGTAAGTTAGAAATATGAAAATGTATGAAATGTTTATAAAAATGTATTTTGTGTTCATAAAAACTTAAAAAAAAATGTTTTTTTTTTAAATTTAGTATTACACTTTAAATACGGCCATAATATAAAATATATTAAAATTTATACTTTATTTTTTTATTTATACTTATGATTTTTATATTTAATTATTAAAAATATATTTAATTTGTATATTTAATTTAAATTTTTATATCTTTATTTACATTGTCATTTTTATTAAATTTTCATGAACGTCATAACTAACTACAATTCTCTTAGATTATAATTAAACATAAATTGAATTAATAAAAAGTAATCCTTGCTTATAGATTTTTCTTTTATCTGCATTTCCTTTTTCATTCTATGTTTGTGAAAAATTAGAATTCACAATGCATTGTATAAACAAATAAAACGCAATACTCACACAAACATTGAATTCATAAGAAAATATTTCATGCTATGAACACATAAGATAAAATACAAATAAAATCACATTTTAAAGTGCTTTTCAATACTTTAAAATCTGACGACAGTTTAAAATTATAGTTTATAAATAATATATAAAAAGGTTTTATATATTATTAACTAAATTTTTGTATCAGAATTTCTTTCATTATGCATATATTTTTATCTTACGTGTTCATTTACTTTTAAATTTAAATTTTTTTATTTTATTTTTAAGGACTTAAAAGACAAACCCAGCATTTCTCATGTAATAGCTTCCAAATTCGGGAACTTTTAACATACTATATATTACTGTTTCTTTTTCGTAATATTTTGTTAAAAAATTTTGAAAGTGAAAACTTGTAAAACATTAAGCTACAAAAGCTTCAGGTGATAAGAATTTGAATAGAGTAGATTTTAGAAAAAAAAAAGAAATATTTCACCCCGTTTTCTGGAAGCATTTTTGTGAAGTTTTAAATAATTCAAAACTTTCTTTTCTTGAATAATATATTTACTTTGCTATGACTGTAACTATTTGAATTTTGAGCTGCTAAGATGTTTGTGATTTGCATATTCTCAGAGTCATACTTACTTTTTCTTTGAATTTCAAGCTGCTAGTTGGATTTTATTGCATGCGGATTCATGTTTATTCTATTTTTTCAAAAGATCTAACTCTTTGGAGAAGAAAAGCTGTATTTTTTTAAGAGACAAAAAAGAAATGAGTATCACATATTTCGTGAAAATAGAACATGAGAATAATTTATGGATGTTTTTGAATGAGAATAATTGAGATTTTGATAAGAATAATTTATGGATGGATAAATTTGAAATAAAAATATTTAATAGCATTTTAGATGTTGGAAAATATATGAGAATTTATAGCACCTTAAAATTCGTTTTATAAGTAACATTTATAAATACAAAAAAACCCCTCTAATTTGTAATTTTGTAAATTCAATAGATTTTATAACTATAAACATTTTAAATGCAAATAAGTCATGATAACAATATAATTTTAAAAGGAAGGGAATAGTTTTAAATTAACTAACATGCTTCATCACAGCTTTTGAGGGTTTCTAATTTATCTAAAAAAATTGTTTTTAACTTCTGAGATTCTGTACAGCCTCTTAATGCTTCATAGCTAAATCTCATCTTTAGGATTGAAATATCGCATGGTGAAGAAACATTTCAGGTCAGAGCTGTTGTATACATGACCTAATTGTAACTTAAGTTGTACGGAGAATAACTCCATCTATTAATGATAATGTTTGCACAAGGAAATATATGCTCACGTGTGAGATCCTTTCCCAATAACAACATTATGATCAACATCCTTTACTTTCAACAACATCTCTTCAACAACAAGATATTTTTCAAAACAATCACTGCTAAATAACTTCAAAACAGGATATTACCGCATTGAAATGAACCATTACCGAGTCTGTATAGCTGAATGGTTATGCCGCTGAACTCAGAGTCAGAAGATCATGTTTTCGAATCCCAGTAGACTAAAAATTTGTTAAGTATTTTTCCTTTATTTCGGGTTCCAGAAGTTTCTGGACCTTTCTTTAATTTATTAGATAAGTGCTCTGGACTTTTTTTTTACTGTCTCCAGAAAGGTATTCTGGAACTTTCCCTACTTATATAAAAGCTGAAGATCTCTCAGTCGCAGTGTTCTTATTTCAGGGTCGAGTTAATAAATTGATTTAACTCTACTTCCTATGCTTTCTTGAGTTCTATCTACGCGCCTATATTATCACAATATAATCGATACTTAACTATTCTTTGATAGTTTGTTGAAACTCTGTTTCTGTTCTGAATCTATTTTTGAAACTGCTCACAGTGTGTTCTTAAATCTTTTTAGTTGCTTTTTTTTTTCCTTTTAGATGGTAAGAAACTATTATTCCCTTTAAAATATTCTTTGGTTCAGATGTACTCTAAACTGTGAGGAGAATAACCCCCTCCCACTACTGTGGATGTTGACAAAAAGAAATGTATGCTCATATGTAAGGTTATTTTAACAACGAGAACAATAAGGCTCATTTCAAAACAATCGAATCAAAGTAACTTCAAAACAGGATATAATAATCATATAATCGATATTTAATTGTCCTTAGATTGTGTGTTGAAATTGAAACTCAGTTTTGAATTGTTTAAAATGTTCATGCTGTGTTATTAACTATTCTTTTGGTTGCTTTCCTTTTAGATGGTATATAACTTATATTAATCAATCAAAAATTTTGCAACAGAGATACTTTAGCTCTATTCATGGCGCAAAACAGGATATTATCAGGATATAATTGACATTTAATTGCCTTGGGATTGTATGGTGAAACTCGTGTTGAATTTTGAATATATTTTTAGAAATGTTCACTGTGTGTTATATTTTCTTTCAGTTGTTTTCATCCTTAAAGATGTTATAAGCACTATTAATAACTGAAAATCTTGCAACACTGATTATTTACCTCTCTTCATGGTTCAAAATATATTATCACAATATAAATTATATTTTACTGTCCTTAGATTGTATGTTGAAACTCGAGGCCTATTCTAAATATTTTTTGTAATCTATACTTTGTTTTGTCATTAAATATTATTTCAGTAGATTTTATCTTTCTCTATCAATAAGTTTAAAAGCTTGCAATAGAGATTCTTCACTTCTATTCATGGTTCCGGAGAACGACAAACATACCTCGGCAAGTTTATTTTGTCGCACGAAATTCCTAGCATAGAAATGGCCTAGTTTACCCAACAACTAGATATATCACAGTGATTGTCTGTGACGTTGCCCCGGAAAATTGAGATAAACCACTGTTTTTTTCCCCGAGCAATTCTGTGATAAGAGATGAGATTGACTTCTTTTCTCTCCTTCCTGTTGTTTTGCTTGTAACGCTTGCTTCAGAATAACAGAAAAAAAGAATGGAAAACAAGGCAATTCGATCAATTATTTAACCAGATTTCTTTTGTCAGGTGTATTGTTTTTTATTTGATAGAAATTCGATTTTGGGGCGAAAGTGTGCAACGAATTTCCCTTTTAGAAAGGAAAATCTTGTCGGAGCGTCACCTTCAGTTTAATCTGGTTGTTTCCTTATTGTTTCTAAAGTGAGAAAAAAATAACTGGATTACTTAAAGAGCTTTACTTTGGACTTAATGTGTTCTATAAATATTCAGAAGGGGAATATTTTCCCTTTAGAAAACGTTCCAGCAAATTAGGGAATATATCATTTCTTTTTTCCCCCCATTAAATTGTTTTTAAAAAACTGGATAGTAAATCAGCACTCGGATTTTTTTTTTTTAAGAAACAAATTGGAAATATCGAAATTCTTTTATAGGATCTTCAAATTTCTTGAAAGACTTTAAAATATAAGCCTGTCAAATATAGCCAATCGAATTTACGTCAATGATTATGAGATGAATTTCTATAAATTCGATTTTAATTAACTACATAAGAAATAAACTTAATAAATGCTATTAAAATTATTTTCAAAAAAAAATAATGACATTTGAGTTTTTTCTCAGATAAGTATAATTTAATTTTTATACATAATTTGGAGCTTGAATGTTAATTTATGTATCCTAACAAATATAAACTAATTTGCTCAAAAAGTATGGAGAAGGATTTACCTGAAATACATGTATATGTTACTGTTAAATCTCGAAAATCATTAATGTAATGACAACCTATTTAATCTGCATTTTAATTTATTTTGTCTTTTAAAGTACAGATTTTGAGTTTTGCACATTTTAGCTAAATAAGGGGCACATTAGCGGCTTCTGTATCTTCAAAAGTTTGTTTATCTCATCTCATTTCAGTTCCCTACTCCTGTCGGTCAGGGCATTAAAAAATGTGACTCCACATCTAAATGTACCACAAATTGATGCTCTTGTTTCAAAAGCCAATTGCTACGTGACTCAAAATGTCACTAATCTAAATTGCACTAATATGATAAAATCATGCTTATTTATGTTTCGCCAATTTATTTCTTAATTATAATAATATGTTTAACTGTTTGTTTCTTTATACTTAATTTTTCAGTTCATAAAGGATTGTTATAATGTGTTGATTGTTCGACTGTCTTAACTTGGTTCTTTAGATATAAAAAATAAAATAATAATAAGAAGAAATTTAATTTAAGAGATAGAAACATTACTGTTGTTCCATCAAATATCTGATATTCACTTTAACGAATGCATAGTAGATAATGTGCCCATTATCTAGGTAATTCACAGATTACTTAGGTAATTCGAGAAATGAAACAGTTTAACGGATAATTCTATTAGTGTGCAGATTACCTAGCTAATCTGCTAATTAACTGATTTCTTTACTTAAGCTGAAAAATAAATTATTAAATTTTTTAAACATTCACCATTTTTCGTTATTTTGAATTAAGAAGAATTGAAGAAGAAACGTTCATCATTTCTTCTTAAAACCAGATAATTCTCACTTCTTGATGTAATATATAAATTAAAAAAATAATGAGGATTTTTAAAAAAAAAATGTCAATGATTTTTCAAAATGATTAAGTTTACTGACGGCACAGCATACAACGATTTTTTTTATAGGGAAATTTTTATGCTATGAAAACATTTGAAATATTACTCTTAGCACTTAAATATCAAAATATCTGATTTTTAAAAAAAAAATGTATCAGGAAGATTTTTTTTTCTTTCATTTTGAGAATAAATCATGCGAAAAGGTGCTTTAATTATCATATTTTGTTTCAATTTCAAATTTTTCCTAAGATGCAACTTATCAACACTAGGCAGTATTGGACTTCCTTTTAAGTAAGACATTTGTGGTCAGTAATAAATCTAGACTTTAATGAGTTACTTTTCAAATAGCAACTTTTAACTCAACATTTCAGAATAAAATTTTATATTCTCCATTTACTAGAGGCACAAACAAACGATGTGTAGTCACAAGATGCAAATATCATTATAGTTCCATCAAAAGTGACGTGTGATTGCTATAAAAATAATTTAAATGCGAATCCCCTTGTAACAACATATATTAGAGCTTCAAACTTATTTTTTTAAATATATTTTAAAAGACAGAATTGAATATACTGCTCAAAGGCAACTCTCGGCATTTAAATATTAAAAGCTATTGTTTATCAAAATCTAAATTATTGAATGACATACAATATTTAAAGAAAGCAGAGAGTGTGTTCTACATGATTCCATGTTCTGGAAGATCATCAATTTCACCTACTCTTCAACATGTTGAGCATATTATAGAAGTGATACCTAATAATCAACTTAACCAGCGCAGCACTTTATTGGAATGTTCCTCTAACATTTATTTTCTGTCAAGAAATTTTGTGATCAAAGCCAAATAATATAATCAAGTTTTATATTCTCTAAAATGTTCTTTAAAAAGAAAATGCATTGAGAACTCGTCTTTTAGGGTACTTCTTTTCCTTTTTACTTCTTCTTCTTTTTATACTTCTTTTTACTTCTTCTTCTTTTTATACTTCTTTTTACTACTTCTTCTTCTTATACTTC
>JAPMOQ010013989.1:310623-420291 GCA_026543055.1 Argiope trifasciata
GATATTTTATAGAACCACAATTATATTTTTATCGTATTGCATATTATATTCATCTGCTATAATTTATTACAATTACATAAAATGCGTATCATATCTTTTGTAGCAATGCACAGATCAAATGTAATACTAAGAAATAATCGGAAAAATTAACTTTCTCAAATTTACCACCACATTTTTGGTAAACGCAATAGAGCCTTTCGGTAGATTTAAAACACATTTGCATCATAAATTGTTGTACGGCCTCCATCAAACACACTCCAACCCCATAAAATACCACTACTACTGAAAATTTGAATTTTTATCTAATTTATGCATAACACGTGATGTGGGTGAAAGCGTAAAATTTTATTCCTTCTCGCGAAGCTTCATTGACTTTCGGAGAACAAACTACATTTCGATATGGATCTCATAAACGAATATGACAGGCGGTAGGCAGAAAGAAGCTCCTAGGCAGAAACGAAATGATCTGTTAGAAGGTGTTTTTCTTTTCGTTTCTTTTCTCCACTCTTTTATTTTATTTCGTCTTTCAGTTTCAGACATGCATTATGATAGTCTTGTCTTGCCATTTCGTTTCAACATCATTTTCCAACATCTATTTCACCGTCGTCGTATAAGACGCATGCAATTTTAGAATCTGAAGACTGTGGCACAGTTTCGTCTCCGCGCCACGAAACTGCCTGTGAAAAATTCTTTATTACTTCGTTGAAGAACGACCGAGCATTCCGACCATGTTTATGTTTTTCCAGTCTGGAAAAAAGATAAAGATAACTTTAAAGATAAGGCGCACTTCTAAGTTATTATCCTTTCTTCCTGCTATCATTTACATTTTCAGAACATTCCATTTGCATAAACAAAATCGGAAGGCTAGATATAACCGCCTTTTATACTATCATCTTTTCTTTTTCCGATTTTTTTTTTTGAAAAGTTCTGAGATACTATCTAGGTGACTACAATAACTTTTTTTTGTTAAAAAGAACGCCACTTTTTTACATCTGGATGAATTAAATTGTACCAAAATCCTTGCTGAAGCGAAAAAAAAAAAAGAAAAAAAAGAAAGAAAAAGTCTGCAAACTTTTATTGAAAAACTAAAGCAATTCTTTTGTTTATACCGATAAGAAAGTACCCCAGTTAGCTATGCTTTCAACATTCAGTAGCTAAAAGATCAGAGTTGTAATATTAGATATGACCTTGATTGGCAAAATTTGTTTTCTATTTGGTTTACCGATAAAATATACATGTCACATAAATAAATTAAAACGGCTGTAAATTCAATCGAGAAATTCTTATTTTATTCCATTCTTGATATTCTTAAACAAAAATACCTCTTTATTTAACATTTTATTAGTCTGAAGTGATTGCGATAGAAATTACTTTCTGCACGATAGAAAGATATTCTGTTACTTTTATCAAGTTCGTTTGGAATAGTTTTGTTGGTTAGTTGGCAGAACTTATTGAAAACCAGTATAGCAATACTTGACTTTACTCTTTTGCACTTAAAAACAATGGTTAGTAGATACTGAAGTTAGACATTCTTTGTAAATGCGATCTTTTTATTTATCAGTATCCCCATTTTATTTTACCAATATCATTCTGATACTTTTCTTATTGCAAAAAAATAAAAATTATTGAATAAAAGTTTAAAAAGTTTAATAGTTTTTTGGGGTTTGGAAGTATGAAACAGTATGACAGAACTATATTTCTTGTATTCTACGCTATTCATTTCTGAACTACACTTTGAGTATTTGACAATTAGACTTAAAAGCAAAATCGGAAAGATATTTTCTATAACTCTGGCTATAATTATGCTGTACATTGCGGAAACAAAGACATTTAGAATCAAATTTGGGCTTAGATTTGAGTTTAAAACCAAATAAAAAGGTGCATAACAAATGTATTCATAAGAAAACTATTTAAATAAAATAAATATTTCTTTTAAATAATTCCAAATTTTTATTTGACATCCTTTCGAAGCCTTTGGTATCGTCAACAATGGGTGGACAAAGAGGGCTCCATTGTATTCGAAGATTAAGATATTTTATATTTTCAGTGTGAAATTTATATTTTCAGTGTTTCAATGTCCTTACACACATAAAGCTTGTATTTGGAAGAGATAAGTATTCGTAAGAGGAATTTTTATATAGCCGATATGTACAGTGGTATTGTAATTAAAATACAATACTAAGGTAATATTACCATGCATAATGATCAATACCATATTTTATTATAGGATAATGATCTTTATGCAAGGCATATTTACTTCTGTCATTGATGTAAGGGAAAATAGGTGTTTATAATCCAATTCAAACTCCTATATTGAAGTATGTGATTCCAATTCCGATAAAAATGAATTGGAAACATGATTTTTTTAAAGCTATATTTTATACTTAGACATTTTCGGGTGAAAACAAGATATAGAAAATCCAAGCTCTGTATTCTTTATTATGATGCAATATTATTTTATTGAAGAATATTATAGCATAGCATTGAATTAAATTCTGTTTCGGCATTCCTCTCTTAATCCAGTTGACAGCTCTGTATGTCTAATTCATTCTTTATAGAAATTTTCCAAATAAGAAAATGAAAACGAATATAATGAACAGGGTTTTTCTTTCATAGATAGCATCCTAACATTTGTGAAAGAGCAAAAAAAAAAAAAAAACACGTTGATTATTCAAATGTTTCTGTTTATTTCTTCAACTCATTAACTCAGAAGTCCTTAAGACAGGAAAGCTCGTTTATCCTTCATTCCCATTATCTTATTTCAACAATTTCTGTAACTATTTATTTACCCTTGCTGTAAGATGTTTTTTAGCTATAAATTTACATTTGCTTCGGAATTCACTACTTTTGTTTTATATTTAGAAGAATCATTTCAAATATCCATTAAACGTATTAACAAGAATTAAATGAGCTGCATGATAGACGTTATACAACGAAATAATAGTTATGACCTTTAATATTTTGCCACATTAACCCGAATATCGAGTTGGCTTTACCAATCTTAAAATATTTTAGTATTAAAGTGTGAAAAGTATAAAGGTAATTGGCTTCTAAAACTTACAATTCCTTGTTCTTTAAGACTACGTGTACAAAGATAGCAATATCTTCTTCTCATCATAAACTCAAATAGGCCCCGATGGCTACAGTATCCCATCAATATTTTATCATAAATGGATTCCCTAGTCCTATTTGGTTAATGTAAGCTTTCCTCATCCAGTTTCCGACATCAAATTGTTTTTCGTAATTAATATACTCATTTTTCTGTTCAAAACAATTTTGTTCAAAATTTATCAAATCATTTACAAAATAAACAGCTGTATGAGCAAACTTCTTAAAGAATATTGTATAGCATTCTTAGAGGTAGTTAAATTCCTAATGGTTATTAAAAAAATCTTGAAGATAAAAATAAGAAAAATAGAAAATATCTGTTAAGTATCAAATGTGATATATTTTGTTTTTCCAATATTTATCGAAATATTGATTTTTTTTAATTTTCGGAAGAAGTCATTTGCTTTCGAAGTTGGATTTTGTATAATTTACTTTGATTATTCCTTAGATTCTAAAGCTTGTAGTTTAATAATAATATTCTTCCCGCTGTTTGTTAATCAAATGTCGTTGTAAATTCTTGGGGATTCCAAATGACTTTAATTAATCATTTTTATCATTGGCATACAATTACACCCTAGAAATCATCTCTTGTCTTCAAGATCTTCAGATTATTAACAAGACATGTGTCCTCCAGTGGATTCCAGCACACGTTGATATAGAAGAAAATGAAACTGCGGATAGATTGGCCAAGGAGGGTAGAGACCTCAACTCTGGCTGCTCTGATGTTTCTCTTCAAGATGCGAATGCAGTGGCCAGATATAGACTTAGAGAAAAATCCATTCAGGCCAAACATCTTCTCTCTGAAATAACTGCGGACAAGATCTACTATTAAAACCATAATTGCAGAGATAGAGAGGGCATGAAGATCTATAGAAGCTGTGATCATTGTCCTGATACACAGCTTACGCCTACTCACATCTACGAATGTCCGGCTATGAGCGCCAGCCTGAGAAAGATTGGTGTACTGCCAACTATGATAGATCCGTATGGAGACAACATCAAGCAAGTCGCAGAAGAAATTTTCAAAATTCATGGACATGTTTCGACTCTTATGGACACGACAAAAAAAAATTGGCATACAATCCATTATCTGAATCGAATGAGTCATTAAAGTTAGGTCATTTCTATCCTTACTTTGATCAATTTTCAGGTTGGAAAAATCATTCAATTATAAATAGGTATACATTACGCATTGGCGTTACAGAATTTAATAAAACGGCATTGAATGCATTCGAAATGAAAACTTTTCACTTTTCCTACTTCAATTTGTAATTATTTAATAAGCTTGATCCTGTATATTGCCTCTTTTGTAAAAGCAAGCGGGGGCATTGACTGTTGTGAATGTTTGTTTTGAAAAAAATATATTTTCTAAGAGTAATTTTTGCTCCAAATAACATATTTGAACAGTATTAATAAAAAAAGCATATTTTATATTTATTTCTCATGAACAACAATATATATAGACACATACGGTACCACCCTTGATAGAAAAAAATTATGTTTTTCCTGATAATCTTTACAAAAATAGAGCTTTTTTAAAACACTTTGATGCTTCGACGCCTCTAGCATAGTTGATTTTACGTACAGCACTACTTAAATAGAGAATCTATTGTTGCCTTGTCAATTGCCTTGCGTTAAAATTAAAAAAAATTAAAATTTCGTTAAAGCTCAATAAAGAGCCGTCTAATCAGTTACAGTTGGTACAAAAATTCTCAGAAAACCTTGGCAAATGCAATGGAAAAAAATCTTCGGTCATACTCGATGGTCAGATCAAAGTATTGAACATATTGGAATAATTTTCTGCCTTAACCATAGATCACAAGCATGGAAAACAGACTGTTACCACACAGTTGTTGTACATGCAACTAACTATGTGGTGTGTTCTTATAATCCATGTCTGCTACTTTTCAAGATCTGGAAATCCGAACCTCCTTGAGTTAACAAATAAAAAAAACCAGTTGCTATTCAATGCTTGCTGTAATTGGACTCAAAGCTTTGAACTTTTCACTATCAAGCATATGTTTCTGTTTATAATAGGTCATTAAAAAGTTCTTAAAAGTTCTCTGCTTCATTTTCCAGAGTAATCCTATATTACATACTAAAAAAACACTAGAGTAAAATTACAACTTAAATTGCAACAAGTATTTTATTTATAAAATCAAATATACCTGCATGTTATTTTTCACCATATATTAAAAAAGGAAATGTTGCAAATCAAAATAGCTTCTTAAGAGGAATTTAGTTACCCAAATAATTGGAACAAGTAATTCAAATAAATATCCAGTATAGAACCACATAATGTAATGTATAAAATAGTTGAATTGGTAAACTCGTAGCAGATTAATATTAATGTTCCACACCTACTGTATCAACAAGCCGAGATAATTTGAAAAAAACCTAAATAATAACAAAAAAACTTTTATACTACAAAAAAATGAAGAAATTCCCTTATAAAGTCAGTAAAAAATGCACTAATTTTCTCAATATTTATTAACCCATATAATTTAAATATATGAATTGAATTATATCTTTGAAAAGTTTACCTGCCTTAAAATAAGCATATAAAACAATGTCTGATAAGATTTTGAAATAAAAGATCCATTTGAAAATTTTCAAGCAAGCATATAATTGAGTGAAAAGCTTTCATTTGATTATCTTTAAAGGAAGTATTACAAAATTTTTTAACTTTCATTATACAGTATAAATTGAATTCAAGCTATTTAACAACAGATAAAAATAGCTGTTTACAATGTGATAAAATAAGCAAGTAAATTTGCCGTCTAATAATTTTTTTCTATTAAAATTATTTTTTATTCTAAATTTAAATAACACAATTCGTTGGCCTCTTTAAATAGAATGGTTACCATTGTTATAATTGGAGAAGTCGATTCAAGAAATTTGTCCAGAAAATAAGATACCTGAAATAAAACCATTAAATTATTTATTTTACAGTTCATTAGAAAGCAAACAATTTTTATTTTTGAAACATATTAGATTCAATAAAGAATACTTTTAAATTTTATCCAAGCATAGTAAATTTGACATTCCTTTGTATAGCATCATTTTCTAAAATAGGAAATGAGTCTGAAAAACTAGTGAAAAATTTTTCTCAGAGGGAAAAACTCAAAATCCCACGAATGCACACTCTTATATATATAAATAAATAAATGGACAGTTGGAAGCGAAAGTACATTTCCAGAAAACAACACATTTCTTACAAAAAGGCATTTTTGCACGAATATGCCCTCTAGGGTCATATAAAAAATCTTCAAAAATGGCCTTTGCATTTTAGTTTGGAATTATTCTTTTTCCACAGTCTTCGAACTGAATGCCATAAATTGAGCCATGTACTTTTTCCTAACAATGCCATCACTCATGATTCCACTATAAAGTAAATAATTCTGAAAAAATAAAACTATATTTTGCCTTGTATTGCTGCATCCAAGCCTAGCCTAGAGCAACGGAAGTTGAGTACTTCCCATGGGGCTTTTCCATTCTTGTCCGTCCGTCAGTTTCGCTCTTTTAATCTCAAAATGCAGAAAACAAGAGGAACTGCGACAAACCGATGCTGCTGCGTGTTTTTGACGTCGTTGTTTATGCTTCTTTGTAGAGAAAGCTTGATTTTCCTCTTTCATCTGTTTTATTTATTTCATGTTCCTTGACACGCTGATAAACTTTAAAATATGCTGAGCTTGGTATTTTAATGTAAAAGAAGGAACAAAAGCTATGGCATATATTTAATCAAAAGTATATGTCCAAGTCGTTTATTTTAAATTCTTTGCAGATAAAATAATCAAGCTCAGTTTAAAAGCACTATAACCAATGAATTTCATTACGGAAAAATAAATAAATTTTCATTTGGAAAAAAATTTCAGTTATAAGCGTTTTTAATATTTCAGGAAATGCTAGTTAAAAATATTATTTAAAAAGATTTATTTATTGTTTTGAAAGAAAACCAGTTGGAATTGTTTCCCTAAAACTTTCGTCACATTATTTAATAAAGATGTTATCCCAATGGATGTTCTTCATGTCACTTGCTTAAATGAGTTACGAAATAATGACCTTTTGAGTGAGTTTAGCATTTTATCTGTGATTCTTTGTTGATTAATCATAGCACGTGGCGAAAGGTATTCAGAAATCGAATTTTAATTTCAGTAGCTTTTATCCCAACTGATAGAAATTAAATTGCTACTTACAATTGCACTTACAGTTACAAACTCAAGTACCAAATTTCCCATATTTAAGTTTTTGAGCTTTTGAGTTTCGCATTTTCATGTTTCTGAAGGAACAGGTCGACAGATTGTCAAATTCTAGCTGGACTTCGTTCAAAATTGGGAAGGCAACAGCATTAAAGACATTAAATCGGTATACGAATTTTATATATCTAGCTCCTTTTTTTGCTTATATTCAAACAGCCAGACAGACTTCCTCTAAAAAAATTGTTCAAAATTTGATAGAAATGTAAAAATTTTGGCTTAAAGCAAATGCATCAAATTTCATCTGTCTAGATCAAAGGTATTTGAATTATCTTTTTACACACAGATAGATGAACATCGCCAAAAATGTGCTTTATGAACTCTGAGTGGAGGAGGATATCCTCACATTACTAAAAGGCTAGCTTGATACAATTCAAAAGTTGGTGCCGCTTCTAAGGTTGAAAAATATTTTGCAACATTTTCTGTTTGTTCGATATACACATAAAACAGGCAATTATCTTATATATTGTGAGTAAAATGTAATTGTTAACTCAAAGACCCCCCCTTTTTTTTTATAAATTCGAAATACAAATTTTTACCATGCCCTTTTAAAGCGAAATTCGGAACACTTAAACTATGTTTTCTTTTTCCCAGATAACTCTCCTTTCAAAAAGCAAAGCAATGGTCTCCGATGCTCGATAGACATTTAAATAGTTTCAGCCAATTTGCGGTTAAGAGCTTATTCAAGCAAGACTTTTAAAGTAGGAAGATTCCCAATACAATGCCCAAACTTGCAAAAATACAAATTCTAAATCAATTAGCTTCAATGTGTCAATGGATCTTTATAAAACTAATTTATTGCATGATGTATAAAACACCGCATTGGGGAATAAGTTCGTGGCTTTTTTATATTTACGTTGTATTCCAACGATTTTTTATTGCTGTTTGACAAAGTGTATAGTATTCATTCGATAGAGCTCTTTCTCTTCTACAAAACTGGGCTAATCTTCTTTTGAATAATTTTATTTTTAATTACTTTTAAGGCTTATAAATTGAATATCGAGGAAGTAAAAATCGACATTTTCAACACCTGCTTTTCTTCCAGGCCAAAAAGCTGCTTACGCAGCACGGGACATTTGCAACGAATACTGAAAAGGTGTCATAAGCAAGTCTTCAGCACCGAAATGGTCAAGCCTGACCTCCATCCAAAGAAGACCACGATATGCGTTTGGGGGGAGGACTGGGGGGACATGATGTACTGGGAAATGCTCGGAACTAATGTCACGGTCACCACGTAGCTCTAGATAGCCCAGCTACACTGCATGAAAGATGCTATGCGACTGCAAAGGCCCCATCGATAAGGCCAAACCATACTCCTTCACGACAACGCCAGGTCCTATGTTGCACAAGTCGTCAGAGTCGCACTCCAAGAACTTGAAATTTTTCTTCATCCACCATATTCTCCGGATCTTGCGCCTCCGGATTACCTACTTTTCCACTCCCTGTCAAACTATATGAGGGGCGTTACCTCCGACAATAAAGAGGACTTTAAAAATCTGACCGAGTGATTATTGGTAGAACGGCATCGACAAATGGGTCGAGAGGTGGAAGAAGGTCTTAAACAACAGCGGAGAAAGTATAAACGATTATTGGATTGTTATTTCTAATGATTTTCTTCAAAAAATGTCTTTGATAAAAACACTACGAACTTATTCCCCAATCCAATAGTTACAGTTTTGTTTATATTGAATATATGAAAAACACTGCACTGAGTGTTGCCTTATAAAATGCGATGGAGTTGACTACCAGAAACACATGTTAAAATTATAGATTGAAGACTAACATTTCATATGAAATTATTCGAGGAAATTAGATTGGTTGATTCTGTATTACAGTTACTCAGCATTAGCAAAATTAGCAGTTGTTGATAGGTGTGGGAATATAATTGCATTTCAATGACATTCCTACTGGTGTTCAATAGGTGATAACCTAGAAATTATGGCAGTTTCATTATAGTACTGACTTCGGACATATCAGAATTAATTATTATACAAAAACGCACTGTGATGCTTCTGATTTTCGATAGGTGACAGTCTGGATATCAGGGCAGTCTTTGTTATAATGTTGATATCTTCAAAATCACCAGAATTGTCTATTATACAAAAATGCTCTGTGATTTAATTGGTATTAAATTTAATCCAGTCAGTCAGAGAATCAAAGAATAATTTCGTACGTCATCACTACATTAAAATTTGTTATATTTGTTAAATTTGTACATATGTTTTTTGCATTCGGTCAAAACTAATTGTAAAGAGTTCGTCTAAATTTGATGATCTATCTTTATATACTAAATGAGATTTTCATAATAAACAATACAATGGTTATTTCAACTATATAAAAAATATTATTTAGGCTCTTTTAAACAAAAGGTCATCTAATATAAGACAAAGTACTTTATGACAATGTTAGTACCTCATTATTTGCTTGGTTTTCAATTAAAAACAACACGCAGTTTAATTATGCACAGCTCCCGTGAAAAATACTTATATTTCGTGGCATTGTTAAATTTTCTGGTTTTGAATTAATGTTATTGGAAACTTTGTTTGAGATCCGTAATTACATTAAAAAATCTACTAAGCTCAAATGCATTGTTATAAATGGATTGCAAGATATGAGAATTCTACCATTTCAGAGAAGAGGAATAACTAATTAGTGATGAAAACTAATTGCAGTCTAACACTAGAGCAATTAGATACAAAGCACCAAACATAAACAGCAAGAATTATTCATTGCTGTCAACGAGATATAATGCCGGGTGACGTTTCCATTGTTTCTGTGGAAATGGAAATTTCCGGCAATTAACAAGTACAAATCCGAGTTTCTGTGCTCAAAGCCGAGAGGTTATGCATTTGACACAGAAAATTTCCGTATGGGTAAGCAATGTTAACTTAAAACTAATTATTATGCAAAATCACGTTGAAATGAATGTGGTTTGCTAAATTTTGTAGCGGACCAAATAATGTGTTAAAATTTAGTCCTGTCATGAAGGGATTTTATAGCATAAAATGTTTAGAATTCTTTAAGAATTAACGTTTTCAAAAACTTAATGTAGTAGCTTTATCGCATATTTTATTTGAAGAGAGATGTACTGGAATTGCATTTTGTAACATTTGGATTTGGTCTGTATAAAATAGATAGAAAGTAAGCAGTTCAATAATGTATACAATTTTAATGGTACCTATTGCCTAAGCAGATGGCATTTGATAAAATGAGCCATATTTAAGGTTGGTTAATTTTGAATACAATTTTTTTTATCTCCATCATGGTATCAAATGAAATGATTTCATAATTACTCTTGTCTCAAATTTCACTAGCTTATGCGATTTCTATTTAGATCGACTAAGAAAAATCTTAAAGCTTGGCGACGAATTTGGCAACTTTGGCAACCAAATAGAAATTATTAGAAAAAATTAATAAATGAAATAATATTTGAAAGAAAAAACTGTATTAAAATATATGTAATAGAATGTTAGCACTTTTATTGACACAATTGATTTCTTTCAATGAAGATACTAAAGTAATTGATATGCTAGTACTGTGAGTAAAATTAAAAAATCTTTTGAAAGCGTTTTATTATATTGCTATTACGTGGTGAGTATTAATAACAGCGTTACACCGGAACAAGGTCAATGGACTATAAATGCAGATTTAGAATTTAGAGGTGAAAAAGATTCCTTCCTTTAAAGACTTAAAATATAGACACGGAAGATGGAAAATAGATAGTATAAAGAAAATAAACTGTATTTAAACACACGTTACACAAAACCATGCATTTTGAAATAAGAGTTTTAGAAAAATAAATAAAGAAGAAAAAGTAAGTAAAAAGTATAAAAAAACCCAGTCATGTTCATTGTTGTTAATATGCATATGTAGCAAAAATAGTTCATATCTAGATTTGTTGGACTAAACCTAATTTACGTCAATGCATGTAATCTAGTATTCTCTGTATTTCGTTTATATTCTTTTTCATTTACGGTTTATAAAAAACTCGAGTAAAATTCTCACAAAAGTAGATCTACAATATAGCCAACAACATTGGTTAAATGTCTTTCACCTGAAGATACGGCGATTCTTAAAAGATAATTTATGAAGTAACCTATAGGAAATAGAATTTCTAAAAAAAGGCTAAAATATAAAATGAAACATTTATTTTTGAATACTGTACCGAATTTTTTGTATGGATATAGTCAGAAGCATTTTTATCGCATACTTGATTTTCTTACACGAAAATATAAGGAAGACTACATAGAATATTTCATTTTTCTTTCTTAATGAACTTGTTCAGTCTTTTTCTTAAGAAATTCAATTCTCTACGACTGTTTGTCTGCATCAGTTTATTTTCAAAAACAAAAAAATAATTTTTAATCTAATTTGTCTCCTAGTTGAATTTTACATGTTTGAAAAGCCCTTCATGTATTCCAGCAGGAATATTTTTCACGAAATATTCTGCATATAAAGTGGATTACTATCAATCATTTTAACTATCGAAAAGTTGAAATAAAGCAGTATTTTAATAGAATTAATTAGTATAAATTAAAGTTGATATTACTTTTCAGTAGCTAAAGGAATACTTAGTAAAAAAAGAATACTTTTGCTATTTAAATTGACTGATGACATTTCCATGTAAAAATTCCTTAAGACGACCTGAATGCCGCAAAAAGGAAATATTGCATCAATCCGTTGAATGAAAATTATTTTTATTTTCATTGAAATCATTTCTTGAAACGATTTTGATTGAAACAAAAGTGATTTAAAATTCTGTGGGAATTTTATTTTCTTAGGTGATGACATAGAATTCCATTTTCCATCAGTGATTGCCAAGAAGAATGTTCCATGATTCTTTTGCATTTTCTCATTTGAACAAAGAGGATTGCATGTTAGATTCAGAACAAGCATGAAGTAGAATTGCTTGCGTTTCGCTTATTCCCTTATTTCCATTTCCATTACTTGAATTTCTCTTGTAAAAAGAATATTGGAACTACCTGTGGCGCTGAACCTGGATGAAACCGACTTAAGTCATCTAAAATTGGTAGTTTATTATTCAGTCAGTAAAATTAGAATTACTTTTATTCAAAATTTAATATTTTATGAGAGCGAATTTTAATGTAGTTTAAACAAAATCGTTACTATTCAATCAAAGAGTCACATGATGTGTAAATATTTTATGTAGAAGTCAAAACATAAAAAAATTAACAATGAATTGTAAAAGAAAAATTCAAAATATTGATTCAGCCGAAGAAATATTTAGAAAAGGAAACAAGTAATATAATTTTTTGAATTCAATTCCTACTTAGGTCAACAAAAATTATTATTTTTTTTTTTAGTTACTTTTTATTAATAATAATCCAGAAATGAAGTAAAATAATAATGTTATTGATTTCCCCAAGAATTGAACACGCATTCTTCAACTACGCGTAAAAAATACTGAAATCCTTGCATTTTATCGACTGAGCTACTGTCTGTTGATATCAATTTTCATTACAAACTTCTAAAACTCTATCTAAAATATTAAAAATTGACCAAATTTTTAAATTTAATAAATAAATTAATATAAGTGCCATCTACTACAAGTTTGAAAGATGTATTTGAACTTGCGTAGATTAATAAAAATCATTTTATTAACGGAGGAAAATTTGAGCAAGATATATATAATATACCAAATTTCAACTAAACTTTCGTACAGCATTTTTACAGTTTCGCTAATAAACGTACAGTTTACCGCATAATTCTATCAATCTTTGGTGTAGAGATATTTAATTTTGAAATCATGGCTTATTCGCTGATCACCCTGTGTATATATATATATATATATATATATATATATATATAATATGAGTGTAGAGATTGTGTGCTAATATTATGAATTGAAAAAAGCACTCAAATTAAAAATCAATCAGTGCTCAGAATCCATAGATGGTTATACCATATGTAATGAGTTCTGGTTTATTATTTTGAACGGATAATTCTTAAAAGAAGATGGCATGTTTGTTATTTTTGCCTCCAGTACCTCTCAATTTATTAACTAATAGCATTTTATTCAGTTTCTTCAGATTCCATTTGGAATAAATATTTTTATAACATTTTTGATACTATTTAGAAGATTTTTCTTCTTATTTTCTTATTTTCTTATCTTCTGTTTAAATATCTTCATTGTTCAGCTCTGTACCGTTTTTTTCAATTACTATTTCCAGATGCCATGAACTTAAATTTCAGAACTATTTGGACATGTTTTTTTCATTTGCTTTATTATAACAAAAGATTATTATTATATATTATTATTATATATTCTCAACTATTCAATTCTATTCCCCGTTATTACTTTCTCATATATGAAGCGTAAAGAAAATAGTGAATTTATGAAAGAATTCGAACTTGAGATTTTCCAAAATTTCTATATTTCAGACTTCTCTGAGTTCGATAAACACATTTTTGGCATCAAGTATATATGCCTCTATACGACTGATAGACTAGATCCCTTGATTCTTAGAACTAGACTTTGAGCTAGACATGTTAAATTTGAAATATGTACTCAAGACTAAATCTATTGGTATCTATGATATTTTAAACAAAATTCGTTAAAGGAAGTCAGTCTATTTAGAATTTAGATAAAAGATGATAGCGATGACTTTAAAAGGTAACAAAACTATTTAGATAAAATTTGGCTCAGAGTTTTAGCATGTAAATTATATATCATTATAAAATTTGAGACCAAATTTGGGAAATGGTTGACTATCTGTCTCTCTTTCCCATGCATATAAACGCACTAACTCAAATCAATAAAATTATTTTTAAGATATTGTGGTTCGAATTCAAATTCTGTTAAAAATTTATTGAAAAAGGGCGTCCGAAATAAATACCTACACCATAGATTCAGCAAAGTTCTTAAATTCAAGTCAAAGATCTATTTTCTTAACTATTGCTCGCCAATCTCCACAAGCCAATCATGGCCTTATCTAAAGTCCACAATTTTATGCAGAAAGTGGGTGGTAGGACTTTTTTTTGTAAATCATTTGCGAAAGTTTTGAGAGGCCACTCCCACTGGTTAAATATAGCACCTTCAAGAATGCATGATTCGGACAATTACAGGAAATTCGAACCTTCAATGACCTGGGACATGATTCATTTCTCTAAGCACGTGGAACAGAGGTGACGACTGATATCATTTACCGGATGTCCAGTTTGCTGCACCATCATAAATTCTCGAAACTCATAATGCTTTAAGATAAATAGATGCAGGTGGTGAAGGATAGTGAGAACCACGGTTTGTTACTAACTCAATTTCTCACCATGTTGACTGTTTTACGAAGAGATATTGCGCAAGTCTTATGATGCTCTATGTTAATTTATTTTCAATTTTTCTCATCGCTTGCGAATTTTGAAGACATTAAACAAATATTATAGTTGTTTATATGTTAAACAATGATTACTTTTAATAAGAAACAATCCTTTTTAATATGAAGGAATTTTGAAGGTTTTATTAAAAGTATTCTGAAAGCGTTATTTCTAAACTTTACCAGTTTATTTCTTTTTGAAAGAATAGTTAAAATTTGTTCTTTTTTTCCAATTCCTACTATTAGTTCACACTCTTCCTATATATATTTATTTATATATCTTGTGCAAGTTTTCAGTCATTAATAAAATACTTTTTATTCATCCACTTAAGTTCAAATACATTTTTAAAAACTTGTAGTAGATGACACTTGATGTCAATACTCGTTTTTCAAATATTAATTCATTAATTAAATTTAATTATTTTTTAATTTTTTAAATAGCGTTTTAGCATTTTTTTATGAAAATGCAATCAACAAACAGAAGCTCAATCTATAAACTGCGGAAATAACAGTATTTTTCACGGGATGATGAATAACGTGAGAACTAAATACTAAGAACTAAAATAATTTTTTTCTTTGTTGACCTAATTAGAAATTGAATATTTTTTCTTTATTACTTGTTTTAAAAAAAAATTCGTTATATAGGCTCTGTTAAAGTCAATCATATTTTACTCACAAATATTATTTGCGACATTATTTTTAGCAATTATTTTTTTTAAATCTCTCATATTATTTGTAAAGCGGAAAATTTTGAAACTGTAAATCCAATTATATAGTTGTTTTATATTTTAAGCAATTGAATGTTTTTATATGAAAAATTTTTGAGGGTTTTTCTAAAATAGAATTCTTAATGTTTAATACCTCAGTTTTTAAATTAACGTTTTTTTATTTTATTTTAAAAAGCCTTTTAAATCGGGTTTGTTTCAACAAAAATGAATTCGATAAGCTCTGTTGGAGTAATTCATATTTTATCATAATCATATGATAATAAGAGATGAATTTAGAGTGATAGGGTATATGTGTCAATTGATACAACTATCAAGGATCATTAAATACATTAATAAGAGGAAAAAAACAAAAAAACTTACTTGGATCACTCTAGCAATGCCGATGCATCAACCAAGAGCCAAACGACCCTCCAATCCAAAGTAAGGCAGTGCGCTGACTGCAAGACTGCGATCATATAAAATCTACCGACCTCGAGAATTAATTATGTTAAGCTATAAGTTTAAGTATTAACTAAATGTCAAATTTTTGTTGTGTAATTGTAATGTATAGCATAATCGATTGTCTATTAAATTCTTTTAAATAGTTTGAGCCGATTTTCAAGCATTGCTCTTTCAATGCAAACATTTGTTTTAGGATTACTTACACTAAATATCTGAATTCAATATTGTATGTGATAAAGTGCAAAACACAAATTGCACAGTGATAGTTGGCACTTGGTATTATAAAGTTATGATTCTTTTAACTATAGCTTCTATTAGTAGTGTATCATCCAAACAATATTTAAGGAGTTTCACTGATTACTACTTCTCATTCTTGCAATAACACATTCTACTTAATATTGTTCTTGTGCGGCCGCGGTGGTCTGGTGGTAAGGTCTCGGCTTCGGAACCGGGGGGGTTTCAGGTTCGAGACTCAGGCCAAACGTCCTCCCGCTGGTATGATGTGGTGTGGAGAGGGGGATGCCAGTTCAGGTGTCGTCCTCGTCATCTGACCGTGGTTCAAAATGACGAGGTTCGTCCCAAAATAGCCCTCGTGTTGCTTTGAACGGAACGTTAATATAACTAAACTAAAATATTGTTCTTGTGGTTCGGAGCTCAATAAAAGTTATGTTTAAAAGAATCAAAACTTTATGTACCATGTGGCATCTTCCATTTTGGAAATTATTATTTGGATTTTATAACACCTATTAAATTATTGATGATTAAGAAGCAAAAAGTTTTGCAAATTACTATTTGTGTTAATTTTCTATTGTGTGGTATATATAATACCATTCTTACTCTAAGAGTTCTTACCTTTAGCTCTCCGATGAGTAATTCGATGCATAAATATTTGCCAAATAAGAGAACTCGTTTATTGCTTCGAAAAATTAATATATATAATTTTTTTAAGTTGAATTTTCTCGGAAAGTTTATCTACATATTATTAATACTCCGATGTCTCCTGTCAGACACCATTTAAGGCGGTGCATCATTTTGTCGTTTTATTTAATGATTTTCTTAACTTTTGATTGGTAACATTACTTAAGAGTGGTAAGAGTTAAAATGCATTGTTTCTCATTCGTTTTTGAAAGATAATGAAAAACGATTTACTTATGATTTTTACTGTTTCTAATCAGTTATTAAAGAGTTAAGTCATTGTAGAAAGTTTTAATGCCCTTCCCTTTTCTTTCATTATATTTTCAGATGATTTAGCAATGATCCTGGATCGTTTCCAATGATTCAATAATTCCAGAAATCTATAGTTAGAAAAGAGAAAAAAAACTCGTCTCCATCAAATATCTAACGATTAATTCCATTTCTTATGATGAAAGATAAGAATTCATACTTCCATAGTTAGAAAAGGAATATAATATCTACTTCAAATACTTGATAATAATAAAGTACCTTCTTATTACTTTATGAAAATCGCAATTTCAGATGGATTCATGAGTCAAGTCTGCAGACCTGTAGATTAATCTCATAAATTAGTTTGAATATTATCTGTCTTGTTTGTACATTTTTTTTCCATCTAACAATACTTAAATGTTAACACTAATTAAAAATAAATGCATTTACATCATCTCCGTTATAGAGATATGGTCTAATTCATGGTCAATAAACATGTTAAAATATGAAATCCGATATTTCGTAGAATAACTAGTTAGAAAATAGTTAGTCATGAAATAACAAGACAAATCAGTTAAATATATAAAATTAGAGAATCTAAGATTTAACTAGGTATTCTAATGAATAACGATTACTTGATCTTTGAAGTATGAAATACGGCGCTTGAAAGCTGTTTGAAACGGTTCTAGCTACTTCTAGTCGATTTTGAACATCTGACTGTTACAATGCAATGACGGTTGTGTGACACTTCATTCCGTTGCTTTTAACCTTAGATTTTTTTTTCTTTTCTACTTAACTAATTTTAGAAATATGAGCAGTAATAAACATCAGCTGCTTTTACTTATTATTTATAAATTCATAATCCGCATTAGGGGATATTTATGATCAATTAATTTGGAAAATAACTTTAAAACTGTTTATTTTTCACTTTAATGGTCTATCATTGATTATTTCCTAGAATAATTAGGTAAAGTAAGAAATTCTTTTATATATTATATACTTTAACTGATTTGCCTATTAATTTCATGAAATATCGAATTTTCCAATGAAATAGCTGAATTTCGGTAACACACACACATATATATATCCAGCAACGTATATAAATTAACGGCAACACACACACACACACACACACACACACACACACACACACACACACACACACACACACACACACACACACACACACACACACACACACACATTTATGTCATTTTATTAGTACAGACAGCAAAATGTTAAAAATGAATCTGATAGTATCTATAAATCTTTCCAGAATCAGTTTGTTTGTTACAGGAACTTTCACTTGCAATATTTGACGAAACTGTTCAGAAAGAAAGTGGATCGATACAGTAACATGAGCTATTTAATGACAAATCAATTAAAATTGACGCATTGTTGAAAGAAAAACTATAAACTGATCATCCCTTTCATCTGAAAATATGCATCTATTCTTCTTCGAGACTTTGATTTTCCACCCTTTAATAATGTTAATTTCAAAAATATTCACATAAAACTATGTTTTGAACTAAAATTTGTAGTATGAGAAATTTCATACATTAATCTTAATTACTTGCAGGTCTGCTTAAATGCTCTGATCTAAGATAGCCGTATGAAAAATGCTTGCTTCTTTAAAAGAATTGTTTTTAATATCTTTATTAAATAATTGTAAATAATTTTATGATTTTCATGAGCGAAATGTTTAAAATCACATGTTTTCATGTGGAGATTAATGTGGTAAATTATTAACAACAAGAGTTTTTCAAACTTTTATTCTGACATTTATTTTAGCAGGGAAATCTAACGAGGAAATTTAAGACCGCCATTTGTTGAGAATGTTTGTTAAATAATCATTTTAATATACTATAATAGGCAGCATAATTCTTGGAGTTGATTGTCTAAATTTTTCTTAACCAGTTATTTGATTTTGATGAATATATACGTCATGGAAAAAGTACCACATTCTGCGATATGGTGAGATTATTCGTTCAGGAATAATAAGCAGCGACAATTTGAAATTTGAATTATAATTTTAGTAAAAAGAAAGCATGTACTAAATTTAGAGATCTTTAAAATATTTTGATGTCAAGTTGAGTTCAAAGAAATGAATAAAAGATTATTATAATTATACCATTTTTTACTAAATACCATTATCTAATAGCAAATTTAAATAATAAATTTAATATTTTTTAACGTTTATATGCAAAAAATGTGTAGTTATTTAAGTAAATAAATAAATGCGATTATTGAAATAAAAAAAAATTCGCTTCATAACATAATTTTATACTACACATACTCTGTGCTTGGTGAGTATGATCGCGACCGTTAAAGTTTTGTGACACAATTTAGACATGCATTTTCCGTTAGGGTCGAAAAAAGTTAACAGTTGGCTGGTAAATTGGTGAAACTAAAAACATAAGAAAATTTTATAAACTAACTCTTTTTCCTGTATTACCTTTAATTTTTCAAAAATTTCCTATGAATTTAAAATTAAACCAACATACACATATTTATCTCTAAATATTCATACAGTTATTTTTTAAATAAACCAATTTTAAATTCCGAAATATTTCCATGAATAACTTTTTTTTCAGTTTCTTTATTCGTTTTGAAACTTGACTTTTTTAAAAGCAAGAGAGAATTCGTGAATAAAGTATTTAAATTTAAAGCCTAAATAAAGTTTGAATAAAATATGCATCTGCTTCTTAAAGCTGTCTGAAAAAAAAGATTAAAACCAGAAAGTTTTGGAACTTCCTTTAGTTGCGTCATCAGATAAAGTTGGGAATAAAATCACACAGTGAAGGGAAGATGTGAGGTAGTTGGAAGCATTTATCGAAGCCTATATATTTTGTTTTTAGGCTCTGCTAAGACTACCAAAAGTTTTACGAATTCGGTTAAAGTTTTTCCTTTTTATGCTTTAGCTGTTTTATAATGCTCAGCACGTGTTTTCATTTTGAATTTTGTTAACTTCATTCGGCAGACATTTTTATCTCATTTCCTATGAAGAAGTGTCATTATATTTCAGAATATGCTGAGAATAAGATGCAGAGGATATAAAAATGACTTTTGAAAATTGTTTACAGGAAAACAAAGAATATTCAGAAGGATTTTTATTTTCAAGTATAATTTTTAGTTCATCTTTTTTTAACAGCAAGTTATATGTTTAAATGATTTATGATAGCAATAATTGCAAATAACACTTATTTGTTTTGCCTCTAGCTTTAAATTCTGTCGTATTAACTGTATAAGCAGTTCTAATTCTACAAGTGAGGGATATAGTAATTATTTATGATGAATTTACAGCGCACTTAAATAAAGTTTACTATTTATTAAAATGGACAAATTTTTTCGCTGGATTTTCATATGAACTGCGAAGTTTTGCATTACAAATCTGAAATAGCATAGGATAAATCAAAACTATCTAATATAAAAAATTTGAACCTCCAGTTTTCTAAATATAGCCCATTTCAAAGTGAAGTCAGATTTTAACTATTGAGACTTTTCTTAGTGATTCAAATTTAATACTTGCATCAAAGTCAAAATATCTTTTAATAATATTTAATTTATATTGTAATACTGATACATATAAAGAATTTGTTTTTTCGAATCTTTTTTACTTTTATGGCGGTTTCGTATCGCCGTTAGTTGAATTTTTGTTATTTGTTTCTGGGACAAAGTTAAACTCGGACTTTATTTTTTAGTTGTACTATTAAATGTCTGTAAACTTTGATGCAAACATCAATCGCATCTTGCCCTATCATAATGAACTAGTGTTACTAAGTTGCTGAGGGAAACATTCATAAATCGACATAAATAATTAAAAAAAATCATTTTAATATCAAAGCTATTTGCATTATGAAGATTCTGACACACGGCAATGTGCCATCTTATTACTAAGAGTTTACACTGTTAACATGTTGTTTTCAAATGTTTTTTATAGGTGTCTATTCTTAGAACCTCCTTCCCTCGTTTCCTGTCTTCGCTTCTTTAGGGCATAGTTTGTATTTTAAAACAATAACAGCACCATGGATTTGCTGAAGCAGAGATAGATCAATCGATTTAGAAATTCAAAATTAGAATATTTTGTAAAACTTGTGAATGATTTACGATTATTCATATAAATTTTTGGCAATTATTAGTAAGGAAATTCTGTTTGCATTTTAAAGATTTCATATATTGTATCTGTAAAATTACCATAATTTTTTTTTCTAAATAAAAAATCGAATTTTGTGTGCATTCGAAAAAATAAATTGATTCAAACTAATAAAGCCACGATTTGAAAATTGAAAGTAGAAGGTAGGTGTAAAAGGAGGAAGCTCAAATTATTGATATCTTTAGGAAGTCATAAAAACGTCTGAAAAGTCTAAATTCTAATGAGACAGCCCCATCTCTTGAGTAACCTCTTGAGTTAAATCTCTGTATCAACAGCTGCTTCCTCTATAAAAGGAAAGTTTGATATGAAAAATATGCTCCCAATCAGCAGGCAACAACTCTCGTGCTTGTCGAAGGATTGTGCTTAACTTCATATAAGTATTTACATCCATTCGCAATGTTCTCAATTAATGAAGTCTGCCCACATTATGTTTATTTGGACTGTCTGACCCATTTTCGAAAAGGTGTCTATGCATTCACTCAAAGGTTTGACCTTTCTGTACTTTTTGATTCCCTCTAGAACCTTTGTACAATTTTATGCATCGGATGTACATTGGTCGCTCACCCTGTATGATCGCCACTTCCTATTTTCCATCTCAAAAATTTTGAATAATTATTATTTAATAAATACAACTTCTGGTTTGCTATTTTTATTTCTATTTTCATTTGAAGTTGAAATATCCTTTGATAAACTAATCTAATTTCAATCTAGTAATTATAGTTATTTTTTATTGATTAGTTTTAAAAAATCGGCCCTAAATAAGTATTCTGATCACAGTTTATAGAATTTTGAAATATAATTCAAATCTTAAGTATTTTTTAAATTTTTTTCTCTTAATGCAGACGATGTTAACTCCATTATAAAATTTCCTCTTCTTGATTTCTTCTTTCCTATTTCTTGATTTCATTCCACCTCTCTTATTTAATTGATTTTACTCATGCCCTATTAAACTGCTCATTTCATCAGGTTTTCACGATCAGAGTGAAGGGATAAAAATCCTTAAGACTAACCACATTATTTTAAAGATACCTTTGCCTAAACCTTAACGTGACAAAGAAGTGCTTAACAAAATATTTTTTACAGAGGGAAAAATTTCGGTCTCCTTTGCTCTTCTGCTTTTGTGTCGCAATGTAAGCTGATATATTGATGACAGCTTTCTATCATTACAAATTATGTCTCACAGAATGCAAAATTTCAAAAATTTCTACTATTCGGCCACACAAATGCTAAAATATATGTTTTGCATATGCATTGCTTTGATGATAAAAACTGTCTATCATGTAATCTTGAAATTTATAAAAAGACATAAATTACCTTCTTATCAATATTCACGAAATTGATATTCCGATACGAAAGGGAACTTAGTTCAATAGCTAATCTATATGCCCGTTAATTTGTTGAAACGACTACAAAAACAAGGATTCGAAATTTTGTCAGCTAAAAACATAAAAATAGCTTCCTTTAATGTTTGTTTCTCATTTTTTTCTCTCCTAATGAATTCAATTTTAAACTTTTCTGCCCCTTCCCAATCTTAAAATTCTTTCCATTATGATTATGAACTTCGAAACGCGTAAAATTGTTCAATCCTTTGAACTGGAAATGCATTAATTATTCATTTTATTTATTATTCCTTTTATTTCCTTTTATTTATTTTTTAAGCAAATGCATTTCTTTTCCTTTCAATAATTATTTCCTTTCCTTTTCCTTTCAATAATAATTTCAATTTTTCCGATAATTAAGCGAAAAAATGAGTGCGAATGTATTTTCGTACATATCTTAATCATGCATATTTAACATCCTTTATTATTAATACAACAAGAAAATTTATGGCTCCGATATATTTAGAATCTTAAAAAGCAATGAAAAGTATATTCGTTTTCGATTTGATAAATTGCATACTGCAAATTTATGAAAATGAAAATGCCGGTTTCTAATCAGAACTACCTGTTGTAATTTTACAAAAAAGATAAGAAAATTTAAAGTTTTCGTAAGATTTTTTATTCTTTTGCTTTTGTATACGAAATTTTTTTTTATTTTTTCTTTCTTTTTATTAAAGAAGTTCGTAATTTTATTGTTAACTCAAAGTGTTAAAAATTCTTTAAAAAAATCGTTATGCTTTTCAATACATATTACATTTATTATGCTTTCTCGCTTTTGTTCATACTTGTAACATGACTTATTTATTTCAATAGAAATAAGACCATTTTTTTCTTGAAGAATATATTAACCATAAATTGTTTGTTTTAAAAAAAAACCTACAAGGAAAATGAATTAGATTTTTATTTGGCATCATATAGATATTTAGAAGAATGGGAATCATACAAATGAATATTAGAAATTGGCCCATTTTTTCGTGATAACAGAAATTTGTTAAAATTTTGAAAGAAAGCGTTAATAAT
Organism: Argiope trifasciata; assembly: GCA_026543055.1. Classification (NCBI taxonomy): domain Eukaryota; kingdom Metazoa; phylum Arthropoda; class Arachnida; order Araneae; family Araneidae; genus Argiope; species Argiope trifasciata. The sequence continues at coordinate 334,204 of JAPMOQ010013989.1, forward strand.
TACTTAATTTAATTTAACTTGAATATTTTTAAGTTCGGGAGGATGAAATTTGGTAATTGTGTATTCATTCGCTATCTCAGATGCTATAGTTTCTAAATTCTGCTAAATTAGTACGTCGAAATGGATTCGAATAATAATATAATTAAATTTTGATTTCTATAAATGGCATCATCTGGAAAAGAATTTGAAAAATTTTGATTTCTCAATTCCTCAGTAATTATATAAATAAAATATAAATAAATTTCAAAAGTAGAAGGGAAAACTTAGGATTACATTAATAAATATGCATTTCAAATTTATTAGTCCATACATTTCAAAAGTAAATAAAAAATATAAAAGTATTAAATAGTAATACGAAAGTAATAAAAGTAAATAATTTCAAAGTAATACATTTCAAAAGTTAAAAGCTAAAAAAAAAAAATCGCTCTTGAGTACATTGAAACATATATTTCAGATTTAATTGCTCTTGTTTTTTTACTAGTGATAAAGATTTTGTGATAGTTTTTAATAAACAAAAATTGGTAAAAAAATGTTTTATCATCATTTGTAGAATTCTAATAAAAGATAAGCATATTTCAGCAACCTGCACAAAAATACTTTGTTTTTTCGGTTTTTGCTAGAAACATAGATTATCTTTTCAGCAAAACGAACGAGATAAAAACAAAGACTTTTAAATTAAGATAAATAATAATATCGAGTTGAAAATCTGAATACGATTTCTTTAAGGAGATTAAGAAAATGTATGCAGCTAAATTAAACTTTGAAAGATTAATTTCATCTAACGCGAAAACAACTAAAAAAAAGAGGTAAATCTAAGAAAACAATACATTTAAAACAAAAGTATCCATCTTTAATTAATGTGATAAAATGTTCAAATATCCAGCCTTATTTTTTTTTTTGTAAAATTTTCGTTGAATAACTGTAAATAGTTTTAAAAATGATTTATCACAAAAGTATTTTTAATTTGAAAAAGAGAAATGAACATATCCATTAGGAGAGAAATAATTTCAAAATTTTTATTTAAGTATAATATGCCAAAACAAATAAAAAGTCAAATGAAATCATTTCTGAAATTAAATTCCCACTTGATTACTGTAAATCTTATTCTTTTTCGTTTGAAATGAGAAAAACTTCAGTTATGTATAAACTAGAGAGGTCATCTGAGCCTTTCAATACCAAAAGAAAAATAATTCTAAATCAATTCAAGACCCTGAAATCCTTCCTCTTTAAAATCATGTTCGGAAATAATCGTTTTGTGATTAGTTAAGCCAAAAAATGAAGGCAGCTTAACTTTTTAATGATTGTTATCCTGCGCATTTCAAAAATTGAATTAAAAATAAATTCTGATAATACATTTCGTTAATTTATTTCCAGTAAAAGGAAAGTAAATGGCAGTTCTTTTTGCGATCGAATTGTTTCTGAATAATTTAAGAAATGTGACATTTCAGAAACGCTTTTTGGAATTTTTCTTTTGCTGGTGGAAACAGTAATTTAAAACTGGATTATGCAAAATGACTTTAATGCATTTCTGCATTAAATTTGACGTACGTTACATCAATGTTAGTCGGAAAGCCGTCCAACCTAATAACAATTATTTGTCAATCTGTTTTCCATTAACGAGTTTTACATCTATATAGTAAAGCATGCCTAGATATATAAATTTTTGTTGTTACTTAGTTTCAGAGGAGCGTTATTTCTTTAGAAAAAAGAACATTTTATCTTCTTGCTATAATTCAAAATACATTAAATTTATCTTCAATAGATATTTTTCTTCCCATTTTTTTCATCTACAAATTATGAATGTCTTATTTCATGTCCATCTTTCTTAATACATTTTTTTCTTCCAATTGATTCAACTTTTTGCTTCATTTTTCGGAGCTGTCCTAAGGAATGTGAAGGCTACAGAGTTCAAGATAGAAATAAAAAAAATAAAAAAAGAAAGAAAGAAAAGATACTAGAAGGAGACATAGAAGATCAAACTGTTTCTGCTACATTAATCTTCTGCATTACTCCTACCAAGGGATAATAAAAAAAATGGCGAAAATTTCGTTCTTGTCTTCCTGTTCAAAATAAGACATCATTCGAATTCGTTTGCCATTTTGAAATAAACTAATTTAAGCGAGATGTAACATGCATCAAAATTTATTACGGTGAATAGGAATTATTAATGCTCTGCCAGAGTGCTTGAGATTTTATTTCATATGTACCGTTATTATATAAGGATTCCTCAAATCATTTTTTATTTAAAAATCCGCCTTAACAAGGCAGAATTTTCATGTGTCATTACTCTCAATCTGAAAAAAATTGGCACTGAAATTTTCCTCAAAACAATTCTGCCTATTTTAATAAAAATAAAGTACCACCCATTTGAATTTTGAATAATTTTTCTAAATGTTACATTAACTTGGAAATGCTATTAATGAAAAAGTTTCATAATTTATTTTGTCAAATTCAATATTTAAGAAAAAAATATTTTACGTGGATGTTTTTCAATCCAATTTCTGTATCTAAATTACCTGAAAAACAATACGTCTCCCTCCCCCCCTATTGCTTGATAAATTTCCTGATAATGATTTTCATTCCTTTAGTTTTATTTAATTTATATTGTCTTAATTATCTGAATGTAATACTATTGTTATAATGTTTCATTATTATTTACATTACATTATTTTCCTCCCCATGAAGCTAACATTTTTTAAGTTTAATTATGTTAAAAAACGTTAACTTATTAGGGAGAATTCAAATAATTTGTTAATTATCTATTATCTAAAAATATCAACAGTTTATCTGGAAGTGGTTAATTTTCAAGTTCACATTATATATCTCTGCATACTTTTGAAATTACTTTTTCTCCCAGGATTTAAAAGGCATAGTTAGTAAGAAATAATTACTCTTTATCAAACGAATTTCAGTTAGGGAAAATGTTGATATTTGTAAGGTGTTTCTACAGATACTCTAAAGCGTATACAAAATATATTGTCCAGGAAACTATTCCATTGAGAGTATAGTGAGAATTTAAGCTGGCCTATATATAGGATGAAAACACTTCCTTTTTCAAGAAAGCACAAAAATACAGGTAAAGAAACACTGATGACGTTCACACAAAAACAACACATGCAGAAATCCACAAACGGGCAAGAAAATGTCGTTAAACAACCGTAAAAGCCCAAAATGTACAGAGAGATATCGCTGAAGATCAGCATTCAAGAGACAAGTCATTGAACTACTTCTTCTCTTGCGTATTCCACCGTTTATATATCTTCTATGGTAGGGTATGGAATGTCCCAGAAGAAACTACGAATCTCGATTCCTAATAGATACGTCACTGAAATTCTTGGGTATTCGAAAACCTACATTTTAATTTCGAAAGTTTCAAATCTATCGCCAATGCCGATGTAGATGACTGGACAACTATTCGGCATCCGTCAAAGGAATTTGTAAAACTCTCTTCATTATTATAACCAATTGCTATATAAAGCAACAGCAAAGATTCTTAGCAACAAGAAATCGACTTGCTTACACCACTTTGACATCTAGATAAAACAATGTTAATATTTCAGAATGGAAATATATTTTGAGCATTTTTTTTCTCTTAATAATGTTTAAAAGAAAATAAATAATTTGTTGTTTAACATCTTTCAATAATACATTTGTAGCAAAGAATGTGTTTTGATCTTACAAAATCACATTTAATGAGATTCATTTTAAAGTTGAAGTAAAAATAAGATACCCCATTATATAAGACTGAAAACGTCATCAAGTATTTTTCTAACCAATTTAAGAAAAATATGAAACAAAAACGGTAATTATCGAAGCAGGATATAAAAATAATTTGGGTAAGTTTTGCCTACAAATAGGTTTATAAAATGTGAGTAAGATATCGCCACAAATGTTTGAACATTTGAGTATTCGAAAATGGTGAATGTTTTGGAATTATACAGCTTCATATTTTGATGCAAAAGCACATTCACATATAATTGGACATTTTTCGCTAACCAATATCATTTCGACAAACATATTCCTTTTTGTATTTTATAAAATAAATGCATGTATGTCATTTTAGTTTTCTTGAGCAAAATTATTTTCTTATTTCATTGCGAATTGGAAAAATTTATTTTTATATTTAATATCATTTACACAGGCATGCTTTTCCCACGTATGCATTCCTTTGTGAAACTTATTTGTTTTGGTATGTCTGGCCTATCATTTATATGCGTGTATAAATTATAGAATTAAGTATTTACTTTCGTTATAGGTTTTAAACATTAATGAAACTCATGAAAAGAAATAATTTAATGACGTTTGCTATTATTTTACAACCCTATGTCTTTACAAGAAAGAAAACATTTTATGTTAAAATTATAATTCATCACTTCATTTTACTCTTTTTTGTTATATTCCTTTTTTTGAAGTAATAAGGGAATATTTGACATTATATTGGATAATTAACTTTATTATTTTCTTTTTCTAAACCGCATAAATATAAAATAAAAACTACAATATAAACAAGTTAAATTTGTGATCATAAATTACTATATTTGTCAGATAAAAGTGCCAACAAAAGTCATCTATCAAATTTCTAGTTGTTTAGCCCCGCATATAGAATATAGATAAAGATATATTTTCTAACACTTAAGAAAATTTATGACTTTGATAAATGGAAAATTGTATTTTGTAGTGTAACGTAAATCAAAGAATTTGCGAAAGACGTTGTTTAACGCATAATCGATGTCAGAAAATCGGCTGAAGAATGATTTATTACACAAATGAGCCTAAATGGTAGGATATAAGGTTATTTACTTCAACAACGGTAGGAAAACTCTGAACGTTAAAGCATATTTGTAGTTCGAAACTGCATACTGGCTTACTTGCTTTGGATTTAGTAACCTTTATTTTACGACTTAAATGAACTATTATTGATGCAAAATAGTCGAAATTCGTGTCCACAGTTCAAGCAATTAACTAACCATTTTTAATTCTAAATGTTTGGAAAGTGAATTAAATTAAGTATGGCATATTATATTACTAAGTATATTTTTTAAAAATATACACAAATATTTTAACTAAGAGTCGTGTGCTTTCTTTTGTAAAATATTGCGATTTACTTGGTTGAAAATAATTCCCATTATTTTAATTTTTATCTTTCTCTTGATTGTGAAAGACTCGCGATTGTCAAAAAAATGCAAATAATGTCGCATGATAAACGTGATTTTGTTCTTGATATTACATTTCGCAAAATTCGTTTGCAAATTTCACAAAATTAATCAAATTGCATATATTCTTCATATTGCATTTTCAATGCTTTTCAGTCTTCAGTCGCCTCCAAAACACTTGCATTTTAAAAGAAAATTAGTTCACCTTATTAAGTATAGAATGTGCAATTGTTTTACAGCATATAATTTTGTTCTCGCAGTGCTTTAAATATTTGGGATTGAATTGGACTATCAATATCTTTTATTTGTTATTACAATAATTAATTTTGCTTGCTTTTGCACACATTCTGTTGAAATTGGCTTATTTCTATTGAATTTGTAAACGTTTGGTTTCTATTCCTTTCTTTCTAATGAGTGGCGTATTGAATTCGGTGTTGGAATTTAAAATTATTAAAACCAAAATTTCTTAAACTTTATGCAATCTTCACAAAAATTAATTTGCAACTTTTTTAAAGTTTTAAAGCAAGCTTTATGCTGTTATATCTTTCATTTGATTTGTCGTATTTTCCATGTTTTTAATCATAAATAGTTGAAATTTTATTTTGTACTTTAAGCAAATAAGTCAATTGAGTTCTTATCGACTATAGCAGCATTTTTTAGAATTTGTTCTAACTCAGAATTTGAAAATTCAATTAAAACTTAAATAAAACTGAACCCAGTTTTATTTATAATCTTAATGCAGTTAAAAGCATTTTCTTTTAGCGCTGGAACAAAATATTTTCGTCATCAAAAATAAAAAGGTACAATAACTTAGAGGAAGACAATCTGTTTTTCTGGCATAATCCAGAAATTAGAAGTTGCTATGTTTATGCGATATGCGATATGCAATTGCAGAATGTTGGATACTTCCGTTTTGATACATTTTTATTTAATTATAAAATGAATGTTGACTATAAAAAGAATATAATACAACAAATAAAATGGAAACCATATGAAAAATTGGATGGCATTATCCTGTTAAGATTATCATAGACGTTCTGCAACGTTCTATATGGACAACATAATGATGCTCCATAAAATGGTGCATTTTATACAAATGTTTATTTCACAAAATAATGAAGTTTTAATCTATAGGGATTTTTCCTTTTACACGATTTGAAGCTGTGGTTGCCTAATGGTGAAATCTTGGAATTGAAATCGAAGGATTCTTAGCCTCTAAACCCTATTTCATCAAAATGTGCAGCCTAAAAATATTTATTGACAGTAACTCCTTTGGGATCAGAAATTCTCACTTTGGCTTTTAAAGGAAATCTGGAATAGATAAACTAGTTCAAATGCCCTCTTCATCATCTGGTCATGGTTCAAACGATAAAATCCAACTCGAAACAGTCTTCGTGTAGTTATGAGGATGAGAAACAGCAATAGCAAAAAATAAAAATAAAAACAACTGAATTTATTAAATGATCTGGTACAAAAGTTGAGGGATGCTCAATTTTGATATTGAAAGTGAGTAAATTTTTTCATTTATCAAGCCCTTCGAGTTTTTGAGTGATGACATATGGATTTATAAAAGCGGACAAATATTCAACCAATATGTTGGTTTATTATAGTTATGATTAAATCATAAATAAAATCACATCTTATAATCTTAATGATTTTGAAATATTTTGCCAGCATACATATATAAAACCAGAGATACAGAACATCTAAAGATTTAATCTATAATTTTCTGATACATCTCCCACTTTTGTGTAAAGAAATAAATTCAGTTTTCTTTTCACTAGCTCATTTAATTTTTTTAGATACCTTTTAACAGATATACAACGAGATACCATTTAACTAAATACGTAATTCAAAAACTGTTTTATTCGGATAAATAGATTCAAAACATGCAAATTACATACTTTTGATTTAAATACTTTTGTTATTGATTTCCATACATTTTCAATTAAAAAGCATAAAAAACATTAGCATTAGGTTATGATATACTAAAAAAAATCGAGGAGAAATATTAAGGGCTTTATATATCTGATGTTTTTGTCTTATATATGTGTGTTCCAAATATAAACTAAATCAAGTTTCGTTACAAAGTGGTGTTTATAGTCCATGCAAGGGAAAATCGATTTTCAATTCTGCAGGGAATCTGCGTTTCGAATGATATATAGAGAGCGAGCATGTGAAACAAATAAATGGACGCTCTTTTCCGTTTCCTAAGTGAGCAATAACGTGTGAAATATAGACACATTATTTGCCTCCGAATATATACGCACATATCGATTGGAAAAAGCTATTTGTATACGGGCAACTTGTTTTCTGCAAGGTGACTTTAGAGTTTCGATTTCCAACAAAATAAAAAGTGCCTGGTGGCAGCCTAGAAATTTGATGGAGACATAAAGTAAGGGAGAAAAGCAATACGTAATAACCTTTCACAGGTCTACTTTATTTCAATAAAAAATTGTGTTTATTGGTGATTTTCAAACCCAAGAAGATGTTTTTAAAATGCTTTAAAGAAAAAACATAGTTATTTCAATGGAAACTTGTCCTGTTCTTGTGGACATACAAATATGAAAACACAAGAAATAAAGTAGCCTTTTCAAATTCATGAATAAGAGAAACGAATCAAACAAAGTACGGGTAGGTAAATAAAATAAGTAAAAATTAAATTAAGTAAAAATATCACAGGCGAAATAATCAAATGAACAATTAAATAAAGTACAGAAAAGGGACAAATGAATAGAGTAAGACACATTCCTTAATTTCCATAGTTAGATGATTATAAAACATAATTTAACCGAAAAGAATAGAATCATGATACTGTGATGAGAATATTAGGTGGAGAATAAAGTTTTTAAATTCCCTGTTTCTACGCAAAAATCCAAAAGAATGTGAATGTTATCTATTTTCATCTCTAAGTAATATATTTCTTTCCTTAAAAAGACCAGCTTTTATCGCTTTGCGGTCGTATGTCTACTCTTAGCCACGGAAGTATTTTTTACCATTCCGGTCATATGTCTGCTCTCAGCTAGGATAACAAAGAAACATACTGAATTCAAATTGTACTCATCGTACATTAATCTCCATTTAGAAAACATCAGTTAACACTTTCTGTGCAAGAACAGAAAGGGCTAAAGAACTTATTCATGATCCAATACGGCGCCTCTACCATTTCGTGATAATGAAACCTAATATCAATAGAGCCGCCTCTGACTAGCCATAAAAATCTATAAGCTTTTGGTGAAATTTGACATCAAAAATCAGGACTTCACTGTTTTGAAACATACCACATGATGGAGAATTAAATTATAATTTTTACATTAAAACATTATTTGTATATTACAAACTCGAAGTTTACAAAAGAAAGAGAGTGAATCAATTGTGTTTTTCCTTCATAATCTTGCATAGTATGCAGAAGTGCTTCCTCAACAGAATTTAATTCCAATCAGCAAGGCACCTATGTCCAAATTTAATACGACAGCAAAGGATATATTTTGAAAAAGCCATAACTTGTGAAGACTTGACTTGAGTTTCAGTTATTTTTTGTTTCTGTTGAATATATCTAATAAAAATAGTGTTAATGTCCTTTCTCCAAAACTTTCTCACACTTTCCAATAGAGATATCCTTTTTCTCTCTAACAAAATCCTATACAAAACCTGAATACCTTGCATAGTATAAGTGAATGATTGTTACATAATGAAGGTCTTTGGCATGGATCTGGCATTTTTATTGAATGAATCACAATAATATGCGTTTTGGATACTTTTTTACCTGCCAATGGCATCAAAATTTGTCATTAAACTATACTTGCAGTCAGTCATAGGTAACATAGTGAATGTCAATAATTTCAATCGTTGCGTTTATAAGCATTGAAACTATAAACATACATATAAATCAACAATTTATACAACGATTATAAGGAATGAGATTCAATATTGGTTAGAAAGTCATGATCTCTTAATAAAGATCTTTTACAGCCTCAATTTTGTCATATCATCAGGTGGACTTGATAAAAGACAGATTAACTTGACAGTTCGGTTTGTTAGCAATTCATAACGAACAATTTTATTCTTTTATTCGAATTTTATTTTTATCTATTTATTCTTAAATTTAGAAAGAATACTAATCCTCATAGTTTTTAATTTATGTTAAAATAGATTAAAAAATTTTTAACAATATTCAAACTGAAAAGTATATACAATTAAATTAGAGATTGGCATCTTGAAAAATGATACTTCAATTAAAAGTGAAGAATTTAAAATAATAAATATCCGATTAATTTACAAAATTTATAGTGCTAAAGGATGATTTGACTGCAGAATAACTTAGAAATTTTGGTAATTTTTCAAAGAAAATATTGTTATTAATGGAGATATTTTAAAACTAATAAGTGAAATTCTTCATTATAAAAAAATGAATACATTTTATTTAAAGTATAATGTAAAACGAATGTTTATGATAATTTTGGGTTTGAATTAAAAAGCACATAAAATATATTTCAACTAAAATTTTTTGATTAAGGAATTTTAAAATGGATTCTTCTTAGCGCAATTTTAATTTCAGTGTCATTTTGCATTTATTTGAAAATTCAATTCGTCCAACATCATTTAAATGGAATTATTTTTAAATTTATTGGAGTTTTGGGATTCAAACAGATAAAGTTTTGGATAATGTTTTATTTATTTATTGAAAATCGTTCATAAATAAATAATTCAGCTTGTTTGAATTGCACTGTTGAATATATATAGAATTTTACACATAGATTTCTGTTAGTCTCTATATATTCAGATTTTTTTCTAATAAAAGTGCGTGATAATCAGCTTGTAAAAAAGTAATTATTTAATTTTTAAGATGGACTTATTAGTCTTATAAACAAAATTTTTACAATGTAATAGTATAAAATTTAGTAAGCAACAGTGTTCTGAAACTATCGAAGACTTCATAAAGAATAAATACTATTACTACAGGAAATACAGGGTGCGCAGGAGAAACTGGCTTATTTAAAAAAACTCCCGAGAGGTGATGGAGGGGAAAGTCCTCAAGGTTTTTTTTTTTTATCTTTCTGATCAGTTTCCATCATGCTCTGCTCTAGAGAACAGCGGACCTTTGCCGTCGCCTCACTTCTTGCCCCTCAGCGTGCCTTCCGAGCTCGCTTTTAAATTCCTCCTCGCAGATCCGTTCCTGGCCGTAATTCGATTCTGTCGTGGGTTAACTAATTTCGAAAGTGTCGTTAAACCCATAAATGGGTATCAATGGACCACCAGAACTTCAGTTCTCCGTTCTCCCCTGCGTTCGGTTCGCAAAACCGTAGCTGCTCTGGGAATTTCTGACACCACTCTTCTACGAATTCTCCATCAAGACCTTCAATTTCATCCCTATAAATTTGTTGTTGTGCAAGAATTAGCTGAAAACGATTTGGGTGCCCTTCAAAACGCATCTGAAATGCTACTTGATAACCTGTCTAAATACAAGGTCGTTTTTTTCAGTGACGAGGCTCACTTTGAAATCCCTGATTTATGTCGATCGACCACGCACAATAGCTCACTTCAAGAACAACATTTGTGACGCCATTGCCAACATATTGATTGATATGCTGCAAAGAGTGGACACGAACTTCAAAAATCGACTTAATCAGTGTATACGCAATGGAGGTCGCCATTTAACCGATGTCATTTTCAAAACTGTATGAAAAAAAAAAATTGGGATATTGTATTCTTAAATAAAAAAAGAATTAAAACAATAATCGAAGTATTTTTGTTTTTATTGACCTTTCAGACAAGTAAGTTTCTCTAGCACACCCTGTAAATCCAAACCTCGAAATTCCTTAAGAAGACAAGACAAATAACTTGAATTTAAAAAAACTTATGAAAAACTAAAGCTTATGAAACCAGATAGAAACAATTCTTTATTTAACTAAAACTTCACTGCACTAGATTTTATCAGTTAATTTAATATTTTTCTAGTGTCATTTTAAAAGCAAGACACTGGTTTTATATTATGTGATAGCTATACTCAATCAAGCAAATATTCTAAGAATAACGGTTCCTTTTACATTCAATTACAACAATTTATTATGCTAGCATCTTTCTGTTACTTTAATTTTTTACCAGTAACATTCTAAAATACTGGTTTTATATTATATTATATTCAATGATGTAAATATTCTGAGAACAAAATTTCCTTTTATATTATACTCTACTACATTAAGTCATTACATTAATATCTTTCTACTAATTTAATCTTTTTCTAGGTTAGTTATATTCAATCAATTAAATATTCTGAGAATAAAGTTTCCTTTCATATTCAACTACAACAATTTCAAACTTTCAGCATAACTGCTTTTATACATAAGTTTCTCAACTACTTAATTCAACATCATTTAAATTTATATTTCAATCCAAAATCTTGCCTCTCTGGTGACTTGTGTTTAAAGAAGATTTAATTATCTCTTACAAATTATTGGATTAAATTTATTTAACGATGCCTTTTATTGTTCTTATCATATATTTATTATGATCTGCAAGGGACCACTACTGTGTAGCAATGACGCTGCTGGAATCGCCAACATCGGAAACCAATGCAAAGGCCAGCGGATGCAACGCCCGAGTTTAATGTGTTAGGGGGAAGAGTATCTTGAATTAATTAAGAAGAGATGGTGTACATATCGATCTATCTCCAAGTCCAAGATCGATATGGAAACACCAACTGCATATGTAGTCTAACCAATGCTTGTCTGCCAAATGCATATGTTTGTAAAGCGGAATGCTGTAGCTTCAAAATCAATGATTTTCCCTCTTTAATTTAACATTTCATGAGACTTTAAGGTGAATCAGGTTTATAAAAGACTTCTAGAAAAGTTTGGTGAAGAAGTTTCTTCGAAAAGGTTCCTAATGGAAGTAAGGTTTTGACATTGATAATATATATCAATGGATTGTAGTTCTAAAGAAATGCACATAATGTTTAATAGTATTCTCTCGTATGATCTATAGTAAAACTACTTTTATTGACTATTTGAAGTGATAGCAAAATTTTGCTCTAACCCATGATTTACATCTTATAAGTTATATCATTGCATATAAATAAAATGGTGCATAAATAATTTCTCTTGAGTTTAACATACACATTATTCACATTTAATATACATATTATTTAATGTTTTACCCAAAAAATAATTGATTTTTTTTCTAAACCATTTATTGGCATATGCTTAGAAAAGTTACTTCTTCGATTAAGAGCCGTATAATATACTATTTTGCTATCAATATCTGAAACCCGTCATGTATTATATGACTTATGTGATAAAAACATTTAATTTACTATATAAAAATAAAATAATATAAATAATTTGTAATAATAAATAATATAAAATAAATAAATGATAAAAAGTTAATATTAATGATAATATAAATATCGGTGATTAATAACTTAAAATCATCTTTTTATCACAATATAATTTGTCCATTAAATTCACTACATAGTTTAAGCAGATACAACTTATATATCGAGTTCTGTATATTCCTCTTAAAACTGCTTAAATATGTAGGAAAGGCATGAAACTGATGATTAGGTTGTCAACGATACGTGATTTTATTTTGTTTTCTGGACTTGCAAAACACGTATTGCCAAAAGTTAAAAAAGTCGCGTTTATTCATTTTTTTTCAGAAATGATATTCTTCAAACAATAAATAATGTTCCTTTAACAGCTTAAGCAATCCAACATAGAAAAAAGCTTACATTTTAGAAATCAGAATGTAATAAATTAAATTAAAAATATAATAATAAATTAGTTTATAAGTTATTTTAATTTAATACTTCAAATAGTTATCTTTATAGCTTTCATAACATTGTTGAAATTTAGAGAAACGTTTGATTAAAAATCTGAGCGAAAATATTGTGCTAATACTGCAAGGTTGTTGGGATGATCAAACATATCAAAGCAATGTCCTTTGATCACACAAATTGAATATTATATAAAGTCTAAACTTCTTGAAGGGAAAGAAAGATATTGCTGCCGATGTTACCACAGATTTTTACTTATAAGTTACTGATAATATTCTTGTTGATTTGAAAGTTATTTTATGATTCATTTAGTTATTTATTTATTATCAAGGAAAAGGATTCATTTCGACATTAAATGCATACTTTTTTTATGGATTATTTTATCTAAGTCCAAAGGTATAAATGATAGCAAAATAATTTTTTAATGTAATAACTATTGATTTTTAATTTTGTTAATGAAATGAACTAGTTAAAATAAATGCACTTTTTAATTAAAAATGCTAGAAACCTTTTCATAAACTTTAAAAAGACAAATTTTCATTGTTGTAAATCATGAATAATGGGTTTTTTTTTCAGTTTTACTTCGCTTTTCAGCCTTTTTGATAATTCTTGTTCATATTCTAAATAAAATCCTTCAAGAGAAACGTTTCTGACTTTTCTTTCAGATATCATTATTTTATCTTTAATTTCTTTTATTGTATTATCTTTATTTCTATCTTTAATTTTCTTTATCTTTAATTTTTATTGCCCTTTACATTATTATTTTTGTTTCATTAATTTTTAATCATATATATGAGTAATTATATTTAATTTTCTTTTGTGAGTTTTGCATACCTTCATATTATTCTTTAATAAAACACAATTAAAACACAATTCGTTTTATATAAAAGTGAAATTATTTACAAGTGAATATTTTAGCCAAGAAATAACAACAAAAATCTGAATTTATCTTCATAAATCAACTAAATATTCAAACTACAGTTTAACTAGTGAATAATATCATAATCTATTACAGATATTTAAATTTCTAATTTTATTGATATTTCGAAAGTGAATTATGAGAAATAAGAGCATCATGCGTAAAATTAAATCTTTACAAACACATTACTTTTCGGTTTGCAACTATTTTAATAGTGATCAGGATCTGAAAAATATCTGTTACAAACTTATTTATTGTACTAAACATACATTTGCGTATCAATAAATTGAAGACGCATTTGAAACAGTTGACAGTTCAAACAATTCTTTGTTAACAATATCCTACTGTTAATGTTTGTTAACTATATCCTATCCGACAGTTAAACAATTCTTCGCAACAATATCCTGCTGTACTGAAACCAATTCTTTCAAACAAATCAGTCTGGTTCGAAAAATTTGGAGGAAAATGCAAGTTAGAACTATGAGTAGTGGAGATTTGCTGTTGCTCGAAGATGCTTTGTTAGAAATTCAAAAGTTCTATTACGAATCTATTTCTTAAATCTCATAAATCAATCTATACTAGCGATTAAAGTGGTTTTGGGTGGTTAAATGTTTGCCATTCATTTGACAGCGAAGACAAGTCTTTTCGTTCTTAAAGGTTAACAAATCGCTTTCATTCCACTAGATACCAGCAATGAAGAATTGATTGTTTATATGTATTGTATGTTTTAGACAGTCGGTTTTTAATTTATTCATTGCATTTTTGTTTATAAAATTATTTTAATAAATATGGTTATTTAATCAGTTTTGTTCTTGTTTATTTAATGAAGTCTCTATTGAATTTTGAAAGCTGTAAAAATAGAAGCAAAACAAAGGAGGCCCTAATTGCTGAAAAGATTTAATTTAACTGATTGAAGGATTTATATTAAGGAGCCCTCCCGCTTTTTTTTTTTGAAATGCGAATGAATTTTTGCATTATGTAGCTTTCCTGTAGATTTTGCCATAGATGTTGTCTGGATATTGAGCAGCCATTATTAGTTCAAGTTCTGGATTATTTTGCATAGATGTTATTTTCTTTCCCATTATCCCAAAAATCGGATTTTAGAATATGATCAAAAGTATTCCAAATGTAAAAAAGCTATTTGGGAAATTCATTTGCTTAAACGGTTTAGACTTCAATCAAACATATGGTTTACTTTAAGCATCTAATTGTTGTGAGATTCTTATTTTTTCACAATTTAAAATTAAATAAAGTCATCTTCCTATCATGACCTGGGTTATTTCTTAATAGCACATAAGAAGAGATGAAATTTATAACTCGCTACCAATCATCTGACGTAAAAAATATGAAACATTAATTTATACAAAACATGTTTCAGAAACAACATTTTATAGTGCCTTATATCTATTTTATTTAGTTTACTTTAGTCAGATTTTGGATTGAAAAGTATATAGCATTTTAATAATTATTGCCCGTTAACATTATTTTATCACACTTGTAACGTTAACATCCAACCATATCAATAGCGTCTCAATAGGATAACGCCTCAATTATAATAGATTCAATTGTAAAAACACAATCGGTTTCAAGCAAAAAATCATACAAACATATCCTCCCCAATAATAGGGGAAAGAAATACTCATGTATAGATCGACCAGTCACCGACGAGTCTTGAGCAGATGAGAAATCAAAAATATTAAAAAAAAAATGATTCGGTATCAATAAGTCCATATTTACATGATATACATAAACTTATTGCAAAATGCTTTACTTTGGCATCCAGTTAACAAGTGCAGTATATAGCTATCCAATTTATACTAATACTGTGAAAAGAATACCCCATATTCTTTTTAAATCTGCAATTATAGCTGGCCTTAAGTTAAGGAAAATCAATTAATTTTATAACATATTAAGTTTTCTCCCAAAAATAGCTTTAATAATATAAACTTAAATAAATTTAAATTTTGAATTGCATTTTTTCGAGGTTCTGACACAACAAGTAGGAAAAACAAATCATTGAATTTTAATCTGAGAAAATTTAAGCTGTATAGACATTTAAATAAATTCCTCATTAATAATTCCCCCATTGTCTTTTAACTTTCCCTCTTTCGATAATTTATTCAGGAATTCTAGTTTATTTATAAAATGTAATATGGTTCCTGTATCAGAAACAAATTAGAGTATGAAAAATACAGGTAGAGTAAAGAAAAAAGTCTTACATCAATAAATAGCCCTTCTCTTAAGTTTCTGTCTTTGGGTTGATTATAAATAAATTCTCTTTAATTATGAAATATGAGGTTACATTATGTATTGGGACCAGAAACAGAGAAATAAAAAATGATAATAAAGAAAGAAACTCATTCCTGCTCATATTTAATGGGTACCTTAAAAATAATAGAACAAATTGGTATTAATTTTGGTTTCTGAATAATATAAATATGAAATCAAAAAAATTATTCTTGCACGGCAAGGGGGCCAGGCTGCAAACTAACCCTCTTAATCTCTCGTTGCAGCTATGCCGGAGCTATGGGCTGTGGCCGGCCGGCGGGCCTCCTTGCCGTGCAACCTGTCTGAACCGGATGACTCGGTCACCCTCATTTTATGGTACAAGGGTGAAACGAAGGCTCCCATCTATACTCTGGATGCGAGGAAAGGGGCACTAGAAAAAGCCCGGCACTTCCCCTCAACGGAATTAGGCGCCAGAGCTAACTTTGTGATGAGCAACGATCCACCGACTCTAGAACTAAATCCGGTTTACGCTGAGGACGATGGCATCTACAAATGCAGAACGGAATTCAAAAGATCTAGAACATTAACTCAACTTGTTCGTCTGCATGTCATTGGTAAGTTTAAAATGTTCCTCATGTCAGTAATTAATGAGTGTGTTTTTCTAAAGAAATGGTGGAATGTAGGACTCTTTTTGCATTATTTCCAAAACAAATTTTATTTTTATTTACATGTGTCAACTTTTTTTTGGCATATAGTACCTTGATAAAAATAATTAAATAACTTTTAACACCAAGTGTTTATTATATTGTATTGAGCTAATAAATTCATATTTAGGAGATTCCTCTGCAGCTCCTGCCAAGATGCATTCTCAGGTACCACTCGTCTCCCACACATTTGTTTATATTCCTACGCTTCAGCCTTTTTGGCCGTGTGACTGGAACAACTACATAGAGATTAATGATTTGACAATTTCTAAACATGACCTTTATCAGATCCTTATATTTTTAAATGAAAAGTTAAAGAAACGTGTAAATATTTATATAGACTATTTGGATTTCATATATGTAAGATGTCATAAATAATATATAATATATATTTGAATTAAAGACACCTTAAATGCCTTTAAGTGCAGCTGTTTAAAATAGCATTCACACAAGGCCAACAATTGAGCAGAATAGAAGTTCAAATCTAATTCAGGAACATCACGTTACTGCAAATGGAATAATGGTAAAAAGATGTCTCATTTGCAGTTAGCTCATTGGAGGTACATAAGGTTTCTGTGGTAAGTGCTATCTTCTATTTCACGCAATTGTTGGCCTCGTGTAAATGCTGTTTATAGATTAATTGCACTTTCTGGATTGTAACAGTACTTGAAAATATATTACTTATTAACATAATTATGAAATGGTTGTAATTTTTAATTAAGTTGGTTTTTATTTCTTTGATATCTATTGCGCCATTTTCAAATTGGAAAGATTTTTTAACTGATAATTCTTGTTGGTTTTATTGAGATCCAACTGCTTTTGTAGGACGTATTATATTCTATATTCTCGAGAATATTTAACGTTACTATTCTTTAGTTCTTGAAGAAAATCAAAAGGGAAAATAATGTATTTAAGCTTTAGCAATTGAACTCTAGTTTTCAATTTTCACTAAAAACGGAAAAACTTCGTTTTTACAATATCTAAATAGATTGGGCTAAACAAAAAATATACTGTAAATGGGATAAATTTCGAATAAAAATTATAAAATATATTATTATACCATCTCTATCTGAAAAAAATAATTTTTAATTAAAAAATTAAATTGTTTTTAAATATTAAATTACTGCAATATGGTTACTTTGACGAATTACGCGAGAATCGAGCATCCCCAATTTTTTTTCAACTGAAATTAATTTTCTAATATTAAATGAAATTCTAACCTCAAAACATTTAATAATTTATAAAATAATTAGATACCATCTTAAAGGATATTTTCTCGTGAAAATGGAATAATATTTTAGGAAATCTCAGTTTTAAAGTGTACTTCAAGTGATAATTTGCTGTAGTTCAGAATAGTTCCAATCAAAATTTCAAATAACTTAGAAAATGTGATAAAATGGCATTTCTACGTCCATATCAAGATGAAGATATTAAAACTTTTAATTGTTCATACATTAAAAAAACACGATTTTTAGTTTCTTTTGTCACATTATCATCAGAGAGAAGAAAGTTTTCTTATAGTATTTTCTAATAATATTCTAATAGTATTTTGTTTTACATTTCCTTTGAAATTAATGAATTAATTACATATATATAGATAAGTATTTATAGTAGTGAAATAAAAAATTCATTTCAGGAAATTTTAGATACATTACTGGAAGATACTGTATCAAACTTGTTTAATTTTTGGATATTTAATGTTAAACATCAGAAAACATGCGTCAAAACATAACATAACTTTTTATTCTGAATCATTTCATCGCATTTTTTAATGGATAAACTGAAAATTACTGAAATATTGAATTACTGGTTAACGGAACTTAAAGAAATTTTTCCACAAATACATTTTAACATTAAATCAATAACAAATTACTGCATTCCATACTGAAACAATAAATTGCATATTAAACAGAGGTTGGTGTTTGGGGCTATCTAATTTTAATGATAAACGATTCACAACCACGAACCCACTGTTAATTAACCGCAGTTACTAAATCAATCGAATAATTATATGCTCTGACATTAAATGGTATCTGTTTCAAAAGGATATACCGAAACCATCAACATACATATTGGGAAAATTTAGATTCATGCAATTTAAAATGTGATAAATTCGTCTTATTTATTATTTATATTAAAACTTTTCAAGAAAAAATAATGCTGCGTGTAAGTGTAGAGGTTCATCACAAAAAGTACATAATCCAGAAGTTATAGCTCAGCTTGTTATTGTTGCAATATATATGAAAAGAGATTTGTAATATAATTAAGGTATTTGATACAAAAATGTCAAATTATTGAAATAAATGCATCATTAAATATGATTAGGCACCTAGTGGGATTTAAAACGATTCTTACCTTATTGATTTTTTTAATGTGCAGTTTTTCATCCTTTCATCTTAGGCTATATTTTAAGTAAAAGCTCTTGACATTTTTTTTGAAGTCAAACAATAGAAACTGCATTGTATCGATTATATCATAATGCATTTTACATATTTTTTTCTTTTAGAATCTAAGACTTACCAATTTAGTAATCCAATATAATAACTTATGAGTAAAATCCTTTATATATAATATACAGGGTGGTTATTATTAAAGTTACACTTTGAAATATAAAAGAAAAACTAGACCAAATGTTATCAAACATGGTAATAGTTTAAAGGAGGTACTGAGAATTCCTTTTCTGACAAAATGGTTCATAATTCCACCAACAGGGAATAGATATCCCTACATGTAATATTCTTAAGCAAAATAGGACATAAAAAAAATTCGTCAAAAATTCATTTACTCGTTCCTGAAAAATTTTACAAAGCATGTTCAGTGTTTAATCGCACCTGAAAAGTGTTACAAAACATGTTCAATGTGGTGTCCACCGTTTCAAAAGGCAAGTAAAACTCGTTACTCTAATTGCATTCTCTAAAGTAGCTCTCAACATATCAAATAAAATCTTACGCATATATATCGATGTATCGCATCTTTCAGTTGCCCCAAGATTATCACCAAAAACAATGACTTTTGAGATAACACACATTGAGCATGCTTTATAATAAGGTTCAGAAATGATTAAACACATTTTAAACCGATTTCTTCCTGTCATATTTTGCTTAACAATATTTCATACAGCGCAATTTCCTCCCTGGTGGTGTGATTTTGACCTCTTTTTTTGGGGGGGGGGAGGAGGATGTAGAAAAGAATCTCCTTTGGTTTCCTTTAAACTATTACCAAGTTTAATAACATTTGGTCCAGTAAATTCCTTTTTATGACCATTTTAAAATGAAACATTAATTATAACCTCCCTGTATAAGGTCTTCTATCTTTTTTAAATGATTTTATTTTCTGGTTATTAAATTTCTAAGAAGTTTGCTTTATAAACTTTAATTTGTTTCACAATAACGCGAAAATATATATTCCTCTATAGTTATCTAAGAAATATGTAGCTTTTATTAAAAAATTACCATAAAAAGAAAAGGAAAATTATCTAAAATAAAATTTTAGTAAAGAAAATTTAATTATGCTTTAGGTTTGCATAATCTTCTTATTAATTCAATGACTGAAATTTTACGATTTACATTTTGAAAATTTGTGCCTAACATGAGGCAAAAGTTACGGTATTTTCCAGCAGCTGTTAACACTAAACAAAGATGAAACACTGCTGGATAATATTAAAAATTTCGATCGTTCAATATGGTAGGCTTACGAAAAAAATCAAAAAATCAATTGAACGAGGTAGATAAGTAAAATATCGGATATCAGCAACTTCTTCGAGTTTCTGAGGGAAAAAGTCCAGTGTGAAAGAATTCTTTTCTTAAAAAAAATGTTTGGGGATAAGGCTTGGAACACGAACTTACAGATTCGATTTCTTTTAACTGGTGGATGTGTTTGGATACTGCTGAGGTTTGAAGAAATGAAGCTTTGTACTTCTGATAGGTGTAAATAAACACTTTTAAAGCAGTTTTTGTTTGGCTAAGACGGATGAAAATCTTTTCGTTCACGACTGACTAGAAATGTGGGTGAGGTACAAAATGAATTAAAGAAAATCTTCGAAATTTTAGTTTTAGTTTTCAGATATGTATTACTTAGGATTAATAGATTATTCGAAAAAGTTGAATGAAAAAAAAAACTCAAATTTTATGTTATACTAATAATTTAAATTTAAAAGATATGTTTGGGAATAAAGCTTTGTGCACGAATATAGATTTCTTTAAACTGGTGGATGTGTTTGGATCCTGGTGAGGTTTTACAGAAATGGAGCTTTGTACTTCTGATAGGTGTAAATAAAAACTGCTAAAGCAGTTTTTGTTTGGCGGATGAAAATGTTTTCGTTCATCACCGTTCTGAGATGGGGTGAGGTACAAAGTAAATAAAAGAAAATCTTCTGACTTTTACATTTAGTTTCGAAAGATGTATAGTTTAGAATTCATAGCTTATTTGAATAATTTGCCAAAAATAAAAACTAACCTTTTCTGTTACGTTAATAATTTCTTTTATTAGTTTTGAAATGCTCTCTAAGTATTTATACATTAAAAGAGAATTTGCAATTGAAATACGATACAAATTTTCAATGAAATTTATGGGGAGTTTAAAGTTTAGACAGATATTAATAAAACAGAATCATTGTTTCTTGGAATATGAGTAAACATTTCAGTGATTATACCTCAGTATATACTACAGCTACGAAACTGAAGTATTCTTGGTTCGAAATTCGATCTATTGTGTTACAGAGCTCTTGTTTATTAAATCACAGTCTTCGGAAATCATCTGTTTTGTTCCCAAAGATGTGACACTCAAGCTTGAAAACGAGCTCAGGTTTTGTTCTAGCCTCTGGCAGGGTCTGGAGTTTATGATATCAATTACAAAAACACCCTTATGTAGCGTCTTAAGTATCTATTAATTTAAGTAAAGTAAATGAAACATCCAAAATCAAGTGTTGCTATTTCACGGATGATTCTACTTTAATAACATAAAATATAAGCAAATAAGTGAAAGTAATAAAATATTATAAAAATAAATACAACGAATTAAAAAAAAATTCAAACATTGAAAGTATATGTGATTTAAGTAAATAATTCATCCACATGTTTTTATAGAATTCAATCGGTAGTTGTAAATTTAAAGTAGTTCAAAACTCAAAGCAATAAAATAAGATAGTTTATTCTATTAGCAAAATAAACATGAATAATAGAATGAAAAAAACATAGCCGAAATATAGGTAGCGAGAGAAGATTAATACAAGTTTGGAAATTCATATTAGATGGAGACATACAATTAATATCTTTACGCAGTTACAAAGTTGTGCAACTACAGAACTCATCATTGGCAATTAAAATTCTAAAGATATAATTAATTCTTATGCGAGCTTTTCATTTTTTATAGTATCTCAACAATGTATGGAATTTGTTAGAATAATCTTCAGATCTAGATTTCTAATCACCACTAATGGATAAATTCCTACTGTCTTTAATTTTTCTCATTAATATTGTATACCATTAATCTAGACCCATTTCTGTATCTAATAAGAATTTATTAATCACTCTTTTTTGCTATATAACTAACACTGCATAGCCCAATTTTATTTTTTAAACCAATATATAGCATTTTTAAATGTATATTCACTAATATGATATTGTGGTGGGATGAAGATCGTTATGATCCGTGCAAAGGAAGCAAGAGAATCCATGTTTTCGGGAAAAATTCTTTAATATCAAATTTTACACAAAATAAACATAAATACGAAAGACACGAAAAGATGATAACGAGGAAACTTAACAGAATAGCATTTCATCAATTTCAATCACAATGCACTGTGGAATACGTTCTTAATCAGACATCGCAATCTATTAGCCAAAAAAACGATAGAGTAATGCAATTGCTATAGTATCTTTATCGATTAGTGTAAAAAAAACCGTTTTCAGAATGTAGTAAATAGGCAAATACATTTCAAATCATTCAGTGAGATAATTATTGCTGCTAAAATTAATAGAAGTTTCTATCAAGAATATGAGAATTTAATAAAATAGTTTTCAAAAATAGAGCAAATCCATGTATTTTTTAATAATGATTTGATACTAATTTCAGAAAATTGTAAGACAAATCCCACTGAAGAAAAACGTATACAAAATTTAGCTTTTAAACTTTCACAGAAAAAAAAAGATGAAAATGATTTCAATTCATTCAGTTTTACATGCATAACGGTAAAAAAAAATCTAAATAAATAAAACTTTTTCACGTGATTTTATATTGCAAAATTTACAGATGAGCTGACAAAAGTTATTGAATTTCTTGGAGAAACGTAGAGTTTAAGAATTCCAGATAAAACCAAGCTACCAAAGAAGTTTGTGGAAATTAAACACAAGTTATTAAACAAAACTGCACTAACATGGATATGGAAAAGATTCTTTAAAAAAAATGTCTGCTTTGAATAATAAAAGACTCTGGAGAAGCATGAAGTAAGTTTTAAATGAATGAGTCCTTGTCACGTTATTCCTATCGACCTCCTACCCAACCCCTCACCTGCCACTGAATGATGTCTCTATTGTGACAGCTGTTTCTAATCGGTTAATTTCATTTACAGGCGTGGGGGGTAATTACCCTTCTTCCCATTCTAAGCATATAACTTTTTGATTACTTCTAGAAAAAGGGCCGCGTTGGAAATTTGTTTCCGCCTTGTTCGCGCTCTTTTTAATTTCCTCCTTTCTTTTATTCTTTTTGCTGAATGAAAAGTGTTTTTTCTTTATCTTTTCGCTCGACTTTTAATTGTTCTTTTCAGAAGTGTGCTTTTGCCACCTTTTCTAGCCTTAATTTACATCCGAGACCTTCTACAAAATGCTGATTATACGGAACTCTTTATGCACGGATACATTCATTTCCTTTATATTTAGAACTCATTAAAAACTTTGCTGAAAGTTAAGAATATATAAGATGGATGTTTCATTTGCTTTTATTTATTGTGACATAACATTCTTTAAGCTGTGACAAAGAACCATCTTGTTTAATACCAATAAAAGATAGCTTACTGATTCAGAATATCGATTGAAATTGATATTTTGATATTCTTCGATTTGGTATTATCGGTTTAAATATCGAGTTCATTTATTTTTCATCATGGACATTTTAAAGATATTAAGAGGGCATATTAAGATGACAATGAACTGTTTTAAACACTTTTGTTAATCATTTGTTTAGAGGTATGGATTT
Organism: Argiope trifasciata; assembly: GCA_026543055.1. Lineage (NCBI taxonomy): Eukaryota > Metazoa > Arthropoda > Arachnida > Araneae > Araneidae > Argiope > Argiope trifasciata. The sequence goes on from JAPMOQ010013989.1 coordinate 358,174, forward strand.
TTTATGCATATGCATTAAAACATAAATACATTGAATTTCTTTAAAAAACAAAAAAAAAATATTTATTTAAAAAAAATCAAAAAAATTTGCAATTTTTAAAAGTTTTAATATATTTCAGTGAGGCTTGATTTTTAGTTTTTATCGGTTATTTTTTTCTTATTACCAAATGTAAATTTATTTGGATTAAAATTATTTATGTATGTGTTGGCAATTTCAATTAAACGCTTATTTTTCAGATTTTTTTTTAATGCACACTTACCGAATGTTCATAGGAGTTTTGTGTTTTTCTGTACTAAGATTTACTCTTCACGAGTTAAAAAATTCGAAACATAAAATACATACCCTATTTTTTTAACGTTTGAAGGAAATCTGTTATCAATTTTATTTAATTTATTCAAAAATAAATACACCAAGGAATTTTCAAAAATATTTAAATCTAATTACAATATCATTTTGAGAAAAATAATTAAAGTATATTTTTTCCCTCTTAACCATTCAAATGCTCATTTTATTGAACAGTATGTTTTAGAACGATATTTTAGTTGAATACAAACATACATATTGGTGAAGAAACAAAAACAAATTGAAATAAACAAAAATGTGCGCCAACTGCCACCAGAAGTGCATCCCATTGTTCCCTTAAAAAAAGACTTTAAAAAGTTTGAGAACAAAATCAATGTTTTCGGAATATTTTAGGAATGCATTTTGATTAAATAATATCTTTCTTATTCTCTATGTTAACATAAATAGGCTATTTTTTTCAGTAAAGAAGAATATTTTTTCAGGCATCTTATTTTGCCACAACTTATTTTTCTAGGTTTTTCACAAATTTAATTCTTGCCTATTTTACTGAAAATAAACCATATGTACTATCGACCTAATATACTCTTTCTTGACAAATGTGTGAGAAATATTCATAAAATAGTACAAATATTTAAGAAACAAAATAAAGTTTTAATTGTTAAATTTCATCATCCTACACTATCAACTTTATAAAATACGCAGATAACTAATTAACAAGGCCAACATGTTTTGTCCTTTTTATTTTGAGAAAGTTAAAAGAATTTTTTTTTTAATTATTCAAACAAACTCAATAAACATTTCAATAAAAATGTATTTGATTTTCTTCTAAAACTTCAATCTTCCAAGGTATTAGTCTCTACCCACAGGGAAGGAATATTATAGCTTTATGTTTCCTTTGAACTTTATACTTAATATAAATTGGATGAGCAGATTGGATAAAAAAAATTTGTTTTAAAGAAAAGGATTTACAACGCTGCTAAGACATTTCTAATTCTTCCTGGAAATTGAAACTTTTTGCTTCAGTTTAACGTTTGTTGATATTCCTTTGATATTTGTTTTTGCTTCTAGGCAATGAGTATAATGGTTTTGAGTTTCTTATATTTGTAACATACTGAGTGTGCATAAAGAAAAGAGGAAAACTTGTTTTTTATCAGAAAAGGATTTACGAATCGTTTTCATTGTTAAGAAAAATTAAGGTTTTAAAAAATTTGTATTTCAAGTAGGGTTGTAGGTAATTTTAATCACTTTTATTCATTAAATTTTAAACATGCATAGATATAGAACTCTTATTATATATCTAGATAATATATGCAAAGATGCTGTAGCTACATGTATTGTTTAATAGTGTCAAACATAGAATTGTTTGAAAAAGAATTATTATTCGGATTGTAATCAGAAAATTGAAAATTAAATTTTTATGAATTTTTTTAACAGAGTGCCATTTAAATAAGATTATCAAATAAATCAATCTAAAAAAAGAATTTTGGTCCAGAGAATGAGCGAACCATATTAATAATACACATTAAAATTATATATTTTTAAACTAAATTTATTTAATTTTTTCATAATAGAATAACATTTATGATTTAACATTTATGTTTTTAAAAATAATATAGATAAAAATACTAAAAATTGTTATTTGCATGTATTTATATAATTCAAGATTCTTTCTTATAAATTATGCTCAACAAAATTTTACAGAATTAAATTTTGTTTACAAAAATTTTGTTACCAATGTGAAGTGAAGGTTGCCTCAATATGATATCATGAATTTTCAGTTGATGCTAATAGTTTTATTTACATGGGAAATATTTTCTTTATCTTTTGCTTGACTTTACAATAAATAATTGTAAATTAATATTCAGTTTATATTCTATTTAACTACTGAAAATAAGATAACTTTTTAATAAAATTAAGTTTCAATTGAAAAGTTAAAATAATTTATTTGTACATATAACATCGATGATAAGGTCTGAATAGCTTGTTTGAGAAAAATTCACAAAGGCAGAAGAATCATATAGTTCTTTATTATTTCAATAAACCAAATAATCAATACAAAAATTAATACAATCACTGAAACAAATAACCATTACAAAAATATACTAAATAGGATAATAAAACATGATATCAATTTAAAAAACATTTTAAGAAAAAGGTGAATATTTCTTTTTACCAGAGTAAATATACAATGATATTCTAAATTAGAAAATTTAATAATATTTTGCACTGACTGCCATCAAGTTATAATTCTAAGTAAATTTTCTTGAAACGGTAGAGTTTTTACACTTCTAGTATTATCGATATAATATCAGCATTATCGATGTATTCTTTACAAATGCACTATGATATCGCATGAATCCCCTAAAAAGTGGGCGATTAATAGTGAGGAATAAACTGCTTTGTTTTTTTCACAGTATGCAATTGCTTACTCTGTATACCACCTCTGAAATGTCATGTAATTGATGTGATGGAGAACTTTCCTTAGTGATATAAAATTCAATTAAACAGAACAGTGAGATGAAGCATGCGCCATCTTTTTAACTCAAACGTACATAATTTAGATAGCACTTACGATCGACTAGAAAGCCAGAAATAGCGAAAGAGAGATTTTATAAAAATACATCTTCTATCACATTTGTTTTGTTCAATTCTGTTACTATCCATTCGCATTGAATGGAAGTTTGTTCCCAAATAAAAAAAAAGAAATTGAACCTTGTTTTCTCTGAATGTTGCCAAGAAAAAAAATGGATAGGTCACTAGTTTGAATATAAAAAGAGATTGCTCGATCTTCTCAGAATAAGTACTTATCGTTTGTATGATATAAATAATACTGTAAAAATGTTATTTCACGCTAATAACTATATATAATTATAATTATTCAATATATTAATAATGTGATACATAATAATAACAGCAATAATATAATTATGAATAATAATAATTATAAAACTGTTAGTGTAATATGCTACAACTATAATTGCAATTATATAATTGTTAGTATAATATGCTACAATTATAAATGCAATAATACAATTGTTAGTGTAATATGTGCCATTTGTAATAGTAATATTATAATTGTTAGTGTAATGTGTTGCAATTATAATAGTAATAATGTAATTGTTAGTGTAATACAGTTATAATTATTTAATTTATTATTACCTGAATTTGAAAAACTGAAAATTTTCATAGCAAATAATTATTACGACATAAAATTTCTAAGAGAAGATTTTTTTTTTGTTCTTATACTTATGATTCAATATTATTCAACTAACTTCATTTAATATTTTAAAAAGATTTATAAAATATAAATTGCGATGATTTCCATTCCAGTTAAGAAAATTAGTTGATTAAAATCTTACTTTATTTATACCAATGTCTATTCTTTGTTCGAAACTCATTTAAGACATTTTTGATGTACAATTGTTTCGTGGTAAAGCCATATGTTTTCAATTCCTTGTGCCATTTATAAGAAAAAAGTAAGAAAGTGTAATATTATTTTTAATACACATATATCATATTTTTCCACACAATTTATTTTCGAAATACATTCTTAAAAACCCGTTTAGCGAATGAGATACAAAGTCAAATGGAAAACGATCGTCTCTTATTCTTAGAGTATAATTGAAATTTAAATTAATCCGAAATACATTTTCCATGGAGCATGAAATGACATTAGCTGGAAAGAGGACGTGTTATTATTTTGAACTAAAATCGAAGACGTTGCAGAAAACTACGCCTATTTGTCATGTGGCTCCATGCTGTCGCGTAAGAAATGAATGCTACACAATAAACGAAATCGATCCGCGGAACGAAAACATCCTGATACATTTCTAGGGGAGTTTATGCGCCAACATTCTACTGCTTCTAAATGGATGTTTATACGTGTTTTCCATTTTTTAATAGACACAAAATGTTATGCGCAAGCATGGCTAGCGATTCTTCAATGTATATGAATTTTCTCCCTTCAGCTATTTATTGTATCTCTAGAGAGGGGAAAGATGGCGAAGCTTTTCTTTCCCTTTTGGAATGAAATTTCTTTCCCTATTTTTTTTTCTCACCAATATAAGCTATTTTGTTCGCCAACCATAGGAAACTCGATAAGCGATGAAGCTTCATCTTATAATGGTGTTTATTCGAAGCGATGCTGTTTAGTAATAGGAAAAAATGTCGGAAATTGCATTGTGATGGAAGAAAGAACGTTTTGAAACTTAAGTTCTAAGAAATCTGTCCTTTCAATTTGTAACTATTTCCAATTTGTATCTATACAAAATATTAAATTGGTGAAAAATATCTCCGAATAAGTATTTTATCCCTTACTTTAAAAAAATGTTGCGAAATTTTTATTTTGAAAAAGAAAGGAATATCAATCGGTGTAAATTAATGATAGGAATAATTAAAATATTTCATTTTTAGCTTATATAATAAAATAACTAACCGATAAACAAATAATTTACTTATGTTATATAAAAGCAAGTATTTTTTTCTTTCTTATTTAAAATCGGTATTGTATAGCTATTCCCAATTTGTATCAGTAAAAAGCATTAAATGATGAAAAATAGCTTCGAGTAAATATTATATACCTACCTTTAAAATATAATAATAAATTTTTATTTCTAAAAAAATATTGTCTATCGATATAAAGCTAGCTATCGATGAAAACTAGAAATAATTAAAAATATATTTGATTTTAAGCTTAGTATTTAATTAAAAATAGTTATAAATCAATTGTTTTATCGAAAATTGTTTTAATGTATTTATTAATCAAAATTTATTATATGAAATTTTTATTTTATCGATAAATGTTTTATTGCATTTATTAATAATGGATTAAGTTTTTTTGAAATAATTTAAAATAACACATAAAAATAATAACATTGCAAATATCATTTAGCAATATAGTGCTAAAATCTGATTTTGCATGATATTTATTACAATAAAGTCTGAGGTCTTTGTTCAGTATAGAAATGTTTTATTAAATTAGAGTCATTGAAAAGGTTTAAATTTCGTAAACTCGAGCCACAAATATAATATAATATCATATAGGTAATTTTTCCGTTTTGTAGTAAAATTAAGAGAATGAAATCTGAAACTTAAACCTTTAAGTATTTCCTCCTTGAATCGAATGTGTGCTGAAAAATATTTTGTAATAAAATCTGCCATTCTTAGTACATGCATTATCTTAAGCGTTTAATACCAGGCATTAATTTAAAATAATAATAATAAATTAACACAAAACTTATTTCCTTCAAAGCAATAAAGTTATCATTTAAATATCAACGCTCATAAAAAATTCTCTAAGTTTTGCAAGGATTAAACTTGAAATAGCATTTATGATTTTTATATATATTATGTAAATATTCTTTTTTCTGAGAAAATGCGTATTTTAGCATTAATAAAACTATAAAAATGTACATCCCACATAATTTTATTGACTAAATATATTATTTATTACTTTAGTATTTCTCTAGAATGAAAGAAAACTTATTTTATTAAATGTTCGTTCAAAACAATAAAATTTTTAAAAAAATTAATCTTTTGTTGAAACTAATTCTTGAAGAAATTGAGTAAATATATTTATTATTTGATGATTTAAGATTTACCATCTTTACACAAAAAATAATTTAGGATTTTTTCTCTGCATAAAGGATATTTACATTCCAAAATATTAAATTATCGTTTATGCTCAATTTTATTAGAGAAAATAATATTTTTTTATCTCTCCAAATATTTAGAAATTTCATTAATTTCATAAAGGATTGAATTTCATTATTATTTAATATGAGTAACCGCGACTGATTACTTTTAGTATAGCACCACTTTTAGAGAAAGAGATTCAAATACAATTTTAAATTATTTAAATTATCAAAATGAAGTTATAAAAATCACAATGCTTATCATTAATTTTTTTAAGACTGTAATCATTTATTTGCAATAAAAATTTCAGAAATTGCATTTTGAAAACAGATAATCTTATTACAAATGCACTTACTGCACTTATAATAACATTATCTATACTTATAGTAAAGCTCAATGTGTGTGTGTGTGTTGGCGCTCTAAAGATCAGACCGTTGGACCTACAGTTATCAAATATGTTACATGTATACCTTGGAGGTCGGGAATGTGCACCTTCGAGCCCTTTTTTCGAATTTTTAATTAGAATTTGAATTAATTAAAATTTAAGCGAAATTTCGACGTTTTTTTCGCTATAACTTCCGAAAATATAATTGCACAAACATGATTTTTACCTCAATTTAAAGATTAAAAAATTAGCTTTCTAATGGCATCAGTGTTTTAATGTATAACTTAAATCTCTATTTTTAACGAATTTTTAAAAATATTTTAATCATGTTTTTTTTTTTTGAGTACGTGACTGGATAAAATAAAAGAAAACAATGACGGAAGTTCAAATAAAAATAAAAAAAACTATAATCGTAAATCAAATCTAAAGAAATGCAACTTTTAGCACGTGACTGGATAAAATAAAAGAAACATAAAATGTGATATTTTCTAAAAAAATAAATGCAAATCAAAGGTTTCTATAATCGTTTGCAATATCTAAATCATTTATTCACCAAATCTCCTTTATTTACGGTAAGCCTGATTGAATTTAAACAGGATATGCATTGAAATTCCGACTTAATGGCATATTTCTATAATCATTTGCAACATCTAAATCATTTATTCAATATTTTTTTCCCCTTTTTCGCTTTCTTTAAAAAACATATTTAATATTTTGGCAACATCACGGGAAGAAAGTTTTTTAATTTCAGGCCAATCAACGCCCGGAATTACTTCAAGGCTAATGAATATGTGAATTAATTGAAAATTTTAGAACGCATTACTCATGGCGAACCAGCTGGTCGCCAAAGGCGGCTAGTACATAAAATAATAGTATTTGAAATAAAATATTTTTGATCTTTTTTACATAAAGCATGAAACGAAAATTTTATCAAAAATAAAGAACTCGCATTATGACTCTTTATATTTTACTTATTTTTCGGAATATAACAAGTGTTTTTTCTGTTTTTAAACTATTACGAAAAAATAAAAGAATTAAAATTGAATTAAACACAAGTTAGCTACCGTTAAAATCCTGATTTGAACAGATTGACGCCAGAATCCTTTTTAATCCTTCGTTTGCTATCTTAATGGCCTTTCGTTCGACAACAAAAATATTTATATATTCATTTTACTTTCAAAATAAAGTTGTTTGTTGGTTCCTACTCGATAAGCAACAAAATTTAAGTTTGTTAGTCTTTCTAAAAATAAAACCTAAATAAACTCTGCAAGTAGAAAACAAAAGTTCATTTCATCATTTTGACAAGCACAATTTTTCTTCCTCAAACCCACTTTCATTTGTTTATTTACTTATTTTGCAAGCCTCCTCGAGCAGTTCCCCCACCAGTATAATAAACTTCCCCCTAACATCGAAGTAAAACAACTAAGCGTTAAAAAGTTTTGACCAAAGTTTAAAATCCCGGGAAACAAGTTGTTTATTTTCTCCCCTCCCTTGCTTTTTGATTCGAACTTCCTACTCTTTTCATCCATCCCTTTTTTGTAGTTACAGACACAGTGAATTCTGTCCATGAACGGGTAATAGGGAAAATAAAAGAAGTAAAAAAAGAATAAAGAAACAGGCACTTTTTGAAAGATCTTCCCGCGGTGAAGCAATATCTAAAAAGCAATACGTTTCCAATAAACAGGTCGAGTTCTTATCTACCTCCAGTTGGGAGGGATTAGAGTTAGGGTTTTCATCCGCACTGACCGTAATAAATGACCTGGACATTGAATCTTTCACCGTAGGGTGGCTTTCTTTGATAGAAAGGAAGCACGTGTGCTTTGCTTTGGGATTTTTCGTAGATCTTGGAGAGAGGTTGTCCAAACTTCTTTATTAGGAATTGGTTTATTGCTGTTTCTTTATGTTTTGTACTTGTAAGTCTCCTGTTTATAATAACTTCTTCGCGGCCTCAATCTAATCTTGACGGAGTCGTGGGAGTAATTACTTACTATCAGATTTTTTTTTCTTTTTACAATATCATTATTCATGTTTAGTTTTAAGAAGTGAAGGAAACTCATTGAAAATTTATTGACCCTTGTAGTTTCACACCTATCCATCTTATATTTATAATACATTCTTCACGACGCCAGTCGATAAAGCACATGTCATTTGCTTTGGGATTTTTCGTAGGACAGAGCTCGACGAAACTTCTTTATTAGAAATCGGGTTCAATTATTCTGAATCGTTCTCGAAGGAGTAGATAGAATAATTACTTACTACAAGTTTTTTTTAACCATATCATTATTCACATTGAGCTTTAAGATGTGATAAAAACTCAGCGATGCTGTGTTGCCGGTTGGTTTTTAACACTTATTCATCTTGCATTTATAATGCATTCATTACGACTCCAATCCATTTGAACAGGCCGTGGTGGCCTGGTGGTAAGGTCACGAATTTGGAACCAGAGGGTTGCAGGTTCGAGGCCTGATTCCACCGAAGAACTGCCGTGTAAGCGGGTTTGGTGCACGTTAAATCTATTGGGGCCAAACGTTCTCCCTCTGCTATGGTGTGGAAGTTTGGGGAGGAGGTCGACAGCTCAGGTGTCTTCCTCGTTATCTGACCGCTTTAAGTCCGTCCCAAAATAGCCCTAGTGTTGCTTCAAAAGATTTTATATTGTTATATTTTCTTTTCTTATAATCTTTTATATTCGAAAATATACAAATGTTATATTTTCGAATATAAAAGATTTTTCTATTTTTTTCAATTAAAAAATTATAAGTAAACTAAACTCCAATCTATTTGAAAGAAAACAGCCTTGAGATTTTCTTTTGAATTGATTTGCCTTGAGATTTTCTTTTTCCAAGGCCATCCAAACTTCTTTATTTAAGTTTATAGTTGTTTCTTAATGTTTTGTACCAATCAAAATCTAGTGGTATCAACGGAGTTGTGAGAATAATTACTTATGATGGGATGTTTCTTTATCCTAATAATATCATAGTTAATATTTAGTTTCGTGTGAAAGAAATACTCATTAATGTTCTGTTAATCTTTGCTGCTTCACACTCATGCATCAATTTAGTCTTAGCATATTTTTTTTTTTAAATATATACTGGTATCCATACAAAAATAATTTTGGGCACCAGTATATGTTTAGTACATATGTGTAGGCAATGAGGAATAATTCTAAATGGTATTAGTGGATTTATCGAATATAGTGTATATTTATCAATTATCTCCGACAGCAAAATATTTGTTCACCACGTATCTCATTCTCGTGTCAAGTTTCTACTCACTAAAATTCCCTATACTGTTGCTTCTGAGAACGAACTAATTTTAAGTTTAAGCAAAAAGGTTTGAAACTCGTCTACGTTATTTTTTTAAAAAGTTCCCAATCCTTAAAAATTACAATTATAAAAATTTGATATGCTAATCTTATGCCACACATAATTTAATAGATTAGTATCAAATTTTGAAAAGAATCTGTGAATTAATCCAAATTGCTTCTTTTTTTTTCCTTCTCTAGGCTAAACGTTAGGCTAAATTCAAAATAAATGTAATATATATAATATTTCTAGTTTTGTGTTAGCAGAACACTTTCTAACCAATTTCGATACTATTATTAAGAATATTTCTGGTTTTATGATTTGTGACATTTGAAGGGAGTAAAAAATGATCTGTATTAAATAATTAATTTTTCATCACTATACATATTTTCAATATTTGAAGATAATTTTTTCTATATTTTAATAAATATATTTAATGGCAAGAGTATTTTTTTAATACTTGAATATATAATACACATATTTTTTTTTATAGTGAGCAAAAAGAATTATGACACCAATCTGAATAATAAAGGAAAACCAAACAAAGAGAGAAAAAATAGCATTATCAAATATATAAACGAATAACTAGTAAAACATCTAGTAATAATTCAAAAAATAATGGCCAAAAGTCATATTTTCAAATATAAAAGATTTTTCTATTTTTTTTCAATTAAAAAATTATTAGTAGAGACATATTCTAGCGTTTTCAAAAATAAAATATACGAGCCAGTTTCACTCAATGCAAAAAAGTAATCTTGTTTTAGTCTAGCCACCTCTGTTTTTATGACAAAAAAAAATGATTAAATTTTTTAAAAATGAAAAATGATTTTCTTTCACATGAAAGTAAATGTGTAATGGTAATGAGGCTAGGTATATCCCTTTTCTGGTATAGATGATTATTTTTGACAACCGTCTTGAGAATTCTCGCAGAAAAAGAAATGCTAGTTACGATTGATAAATACATGATTTGCTAGAATAATGCATGATATCTTTAGAAAAATTAAGAAATGTAGCTTAATTTGGTTGGTTCGTTTGGTGAATTTTATTGGCGCAAAAGCAAAGTTTGGCTAAGCTGCGCCAGACAAATTGTTAAAATCATTTCAAGAGAAGATTAAAAATCAGATAAAAATTACTGATTATTCCATTGTTTTAAAAAATAAATGTTTGAAATTGCCAGTGAAACAAGAATGGGGCGTATAGAAAAGGCAGTAAAATCTAAATAGAGTTATAAAAATCAATGATTTTCAAGAAACAAAGAATATTTTTGAGGGGATAGTGTAAATGATAATGACGAAGAATAGTCTAGAAGTGTAAATGATAATGACAAAGAAAACAAATGATTGCAACTATGATTAAAAGAGGGACATTGTATTAAGTTGTGTAAAACGGTAAAGTCTGCTTGGTATGTCTATCATATCGGTTCGTCATTTCAGAACAACAAATGTTTATGAGTAAAACGGCTGCGTCCTATGCAATAACAAGTCAGATGAAATATAGTTTATATATTTATTCGCACGTGCACACACATACATACACCCATATAATATCTTATTCATTCAAAAGTTCCTTTTATTTCTATAATTATAAAAAATTAAATAAATTAAATTCAAGCATTTCCTGCGCTGAATGACTTGAATATATATTTTTCTCTTTAGAGGCATCTGCTGTTAACTAAGTAATGAAATAAAACTAATTTAATAAAGGGGCTATAGAGACATTGCTAACGAATTTCTCAAAATTAAACGAGGAAAACCACAGGAGGGGGGAAAGAGAAGAAAGTGTGCCTGTCTCCAGACTCGTACAGGTCGTCGGAAGGGAATTATATATACGTGACATCGGCTTCAACAGAATTAATTTTCAATGAATAATTCCTTTGAATCATAATTAATTTGCTTTATTATGATATTAAATATATAATTCCCATTGTTACAGTATTTATTCTTAGTTTTATTCGGACTTTTATATTTGTAGCATTTTAATCATGTTTTAGAAGTGGTGTAATGCTTTATTTTGCTGTAGGTTTATCAGTATGGAGCATAATACGTAAATGAAAACATTTTATATATATTTGTAACAAATACTAAATGAAAAATGAAAAAATGCTGCTATCAAATTCCTGCTTGGCTCTTTTATTTTCGTTTGTTATTTAATCCTGGGGTATACCGATGCCTTTAATGTTTTCTCGACGCGAATATAAATGCTTAAACACGCGCTATTTTATTATACGTTCTTGGAGATTAATAGCCTATCAAGAATTATAATAAAGAACCTGCAGGTGAAAAATCAATTTCGTCAAAGAGTGAATATTCAGCTTGAAAAAAAAATTGAAAAAAAAATCTAGAGAAAAAAAACATTACCCACATAACAAAAACGTCTCATCATGGTGCCTGCAGGCAAAGTTGCTTTAACGAACATTTTTCTTTCTTTTCGAAATCTTTGGAATATTTTATAGTAACAAAAGAGGGGAGCCCTCTCTTTGTTGGATGAAAGCTCTTGGGGAATTTAATAATTCAGTAGCGGACGTTGCAAAATAATCATTGTTTGCCAAGGGAAACCCTAGAAAAATGAAAGAAGACGAAAAAAAAAAAGATACTTGATCCAACTTAACATATAAATGTAAAAATCAAGTGAACTTTGAAAAATTTCACTTTGTTAAGTTTGTGCTCTGAGCGAGCGGACCATCATGACTTTTTGAATTAAAGTCAAATGCTGTTGAGATTCAAGTTCCTTTGAAACTAAAGTATGAACTTCCTTACTTTAACTTAGACACTTGCAGGCATAAAAACATTAATACAAAGCGTTTTTTTTACAGATATTTCTTTTCTTATCTTTATTGGTAAAGCACATGCACAGTTTATGATAATATACAATGAAAAATGTAATTAAAAGATTTTTTGTTTGAAATAAAAAAAAAATTAGCGTTGTGAAAAAGAAATAATTTAATTCTTTCTTTAAGAAATGAATATATTGTAACTTAGAAATAAGGAGAAAAATTGTTTACATAATATCTATTTTATAATATTAATATGAAACATTAGTAGCCTATCGAAAAATAACAAAAGAATAATGATAAATAAAATAAATATTAACTTTGAAAATTACTTAGAAATTTTAGGAAGACAGATTTTTGCTTCCAATGTATTTAGAAGAAACGTAAGGAAATATGGGATGACAGAAGAAACGTTTGAAACGAAAAAAAGTACTCAGTTTATTTCTTTTAAGCTATAATTGTTTATTTGCATATTTATTTTATGCTCATGGCAAAATAATGCAAGATTTTTCGTGCATCATGAAGGAGATGAAGAAGAAAGTGTATATATATATATACAAAACTATCCTCGAATAAATGATTAATCTTCCAGAAAATTTTAATTTAATTAACTTGTATTGATTGAAAATATGTAATACAATTTGATGGAATATACATTTGCAAGAGAATATTTGATCATGGATATTTAAGCATGAATTATTAAATAATTTTAAATTTAAATCATAAAAGGAAAAAATAAGACTTGTTACTAATAAAAAAATCAAAGATTTTTAAAAGAAAATCTAGGCAATATTGATAAAATTTTATTTGCAATTTTAACATGTTTGAAGTAATTCGGTTTTAATTCTTCAGTTACAGCAAGATTCTGCTTTTTTTTTAAAACAGTATTTACTAAAAATTTCTCATTTAGGTTTTTATGCCCACAATACTGAAATTAGAAACTCAATTTTTAATGAAAAAGTTAGAAAATATCTCAAAATATATTCAAAATAATTCGCAAGTTATTATACATAAAAGCAAACTAAAATTAAAAATGCACTCGATAAATATTTTTGAAGAAGGTTTTTCAAATAAAATAATTTGTTTAATTTCTTTTGCTGGCGTACATTGCAGAAGATGCAACGTTATTCTGAGAGACTAAACTAATCCATAGTTAAAGAATGCTATCATTAGATAAATCTGGTGTATTCCAAGCTATGCGAATTCAAATGATTATATCATGTGAATGCTATTTTATTTTAAATCAGATTTTCACATCAAAATAGGGGCTTGAACGTTTCAAACATTTTATTTAAGAAAAATCCCGATGTAGGCGAATTACTATCAGCCCGGAATTCTTCATTGAGTTGGAAAGGTTTCGGCAATCAGTTAGGGTTTCCACATGTGAGGATTTTCCATCATAAGATCTGAACACATATATTGGATTCATTGAAATTCAAATAATTTTAAATAATTAAGAGTTAACACACACACTCACACATACACACGCGCACATACACACACATATTGATACGGATTTCCTATCCGTTGGGTTCGTTTACTTTTTATAGTGGGTATTATGGTGTGAGAGGATGATGATGCACACACAATGAACGACCAGTCCTTTAGTAGAGATACAACACAGACGACGTTTTACAGGACGAAGACAGAACAGCACAAGGACGACAATTATTTACAACACTACTATGTACAGGACATAACTATATAAAGTAGAGACGAACACACAGGACAGCACACAGCAGTACTCTACTGCAGATAGTAGTCCACAATAGCAAAAGTAGTCCACAGGCTGAAATTTCGTAGTGGCTAAGTCCACAGCTCACAAAGTGGCTAGACAGGATTCAGCAGGAGAGGGAATCTTTAAGGGATTCTGTCTACTCTCACGTAGGTCTCTCCCAAACAGGCTGAAACTATTCCTATGTATCTTCTTGCCTTCGCTGCCGACTCACTACTTCGCACACCGGGACTACACCTCAGTTCGGGACAACTCCGTTCCCGATGACGACACAACGGCTACGAAACACGACACAGGCTTCGTCAGAATACTCTAAAAAGCGATAAAGCAGTCCTCTGTTCAGGACTCCTCAGTTCAAGATCTCTCTATTTTGGTCGACCATTGCCGTACTACGTTCAGATTCCAAGACTTCTCAGCTCAGGTCTTCTCGATTGAACTCCACCACATTTCTTGTCGTCTCCTCGATTGATTCAACTGACCGTTCAGCATGTCTTCTCCCTTCAACACCGCAGACTTACTGCCTTATATATAGCGGAGGGAGGCGAGGCTAAAATCTTCTGGACCAATCAGGAGCATTCTGGATGTATCTTGGCTCTTAATGGAAGAATCGGAAAAATTCCCAATGTTTAGGGTATAACCCATTTTGTCGCCAAAGTTGCCAAATTCGTCGCCAAGCCTTCGGATTTTTGACGTCACACTTAAGCACTATTTAATACAGATTACTGCAAATCTGTTTTCCTTACGATGGCATTATTAGAGCAGAAAAAGAAAACTACACTTTCGTAACAAATATATAATTTTAATTTAAATTTCTCGTATTTCATATTTTTATTTTAAAATATTTCTGTTATTTGAAATTGAAATTACTGATTTATGATAAAATAACTTGGAAACTGATACTGGTTTCTAGGAAATATGCATCTATAATAATATTTGGAAATTCATGAACCACTTACTTAATTCGTTATATATGAACGAACTATAGTATCTTTCCATTAGCATACCACTAACTCTAATGTGCCCAGTTCTGAGCTAAAATTATTTCCTTTTGGCAACTGCTTATTAGATATTGTCAGCAATATTCGGCAACAGCGCTATCAATGAATAATATGCCATTAAAAGGTGAAAATTCCGGTATTTGCTTAGAGCTATTGCAACGAGTTGAAGTCCTGCGCAAAATAACTGGGATTCATGTTAGATTTTTCATGATATTTTTTGATAGTAGGTGTTAACTTTTTATCTTGGCATAAATCGATGCCGTACGAAAGTTAAAATTACATAATAATAGTATAGGGTGAAAGATAAGTTTCTGCAATAAAATAAAACATTGTTTTAAAATAGACACTTTTTGAATCTGATAATTTAAAATTTTAAGAGCGCTGCATGCAAAGGGATTTATGTATCTAATTCATACTAAAACAAGAGTAATCTGAAAATATAAATAAGTTATGAGATATTCGAAGACTAATAAGCGATGAATTAAAAACA
Source organism: Argiope trifasciata (assembly GCA_026543055.1). Taxonomy (NCBI): domain Eukaryota; kingdom Metazoa; phylum Arthropoda; class Arachnida; order Araneae; family Araneidae; genus Argiope; species Argiope trifasciata. The sequence goes on from JAPMOQ010013989.1 coordinate 373,791, forward strand.
ACAGTGACTTTCAAGAATATAAATATTATAATCATAAAACAAAAAATAATGATAGACTATATTAAATTTTGTCATAAGTTTAATGAATACACCGTTGATTCTACCTTCTTAGTCATGATTTGTAAGCTGTAAAAATGACGAGGAAAATATTGTTAATAAATTTTGCCCCTGTTTGAAAATTAACTATTCAAAGCAAATTTGTACAAAAAATAAATAACTTTTTAATAAATATTTAACTGAGAATAAATCAACATATTCAAATTTCTATCAATCCGTTACATCTTTTCAAATTATTATTATAAATGTGCATTCATGACTATTTAAGCAAAATATATTTTTTTAAATCCTTTCATCTTTATGGGAAGCGAGACGTGAAAAAGTTTGGATGATCTTATCATTTCTTCAAAAAATATAGTATCAGATATTAAACTCTTTTACATAAGTTGTTTATTCACTGAAAGGAACAAAATTCCTTAATTCGAACTAAGATAAGAAAAGCTTTAAAGGAGAAATCCCATTTTATATTTACAGAAGCTGTTAATTAGAATTCAACTAGGCACAGCTTTTAAGCCCATGTAAACGGGAAAAAAAAGAATTAAAACAGAATTAAAGAAAATGCTTTTAAATTACGTCTCTGAGGATATCAAACACGATCAGGCTAATTTTTAAGCTTTTTTTTATGTGCTCATCATTAAGAGGGTATTTTCAAGAACTTGATTAAAATGAAAGTTAATAGATGTAAATGCAATGAGTGCTTTTATTTTTCAAGGTTCATTACACAAAACTTAATGGGGAAAAGCTATTGCTGAAAATGTTATCAAAATGATTCTGCAATGTGTTTATATTAGAATATTTTTTTATTCAAAAATTTACGGTTCATATATAGAAATACTTTTGAGAAAGAACTTTTGCTGCGTATGATTTTATTATCATTAAATTTGTTTTGAACAGAAGACATTTTAATAGTTTCAAGACTTAAACCAGTTTGTAATAACTTCTCGACACTTTTTCATATATTCTCTAAAAAATGTTTTTACTTTGGTATATGGAAATAACTGCATATTTCTGAAAAGACAGATGGTCAAACCCTTGTTGGATTTCGTTTAAGATTTCATAGGTGTCTTCAAATACTTCATATGCATTGAAGTAATCAATTTAGGTTTATTCGTTTTTTTAAAGTTATCTCTTTAACTTCCATTCGAATAGCCGGACAAACTTTTCAATAGATTTTGCTCAAAATTTGAAAAAGACATAAAAAAATATGTATAAAGATTACGTATAAAATTTCCTGTCTACATCTTGGCTTAGGGTTAGCGTGTCTTCCCAGAGTTCAGTTCGAGCAATGTTGTTATTTTGTATTTTCTCTATGGGTAGTGTGAATGTGCCCCCCGTAAAAAGGGGACGTAAAAGCGAATGTGTGAAGAATGAAGTAGCTAAGTCGTAGCCTTGGGCCTAGTTGGCTCTACTGAAAAACAAGGAACGCTAATTCAGGCTTAAAATCGCTGAGGGCAATCAGTAGGCTTGTCAATGGCAATTGCCATTAAAAACAAAAACAACCACAAAATTTCATTCATTTAGTTAAATGCGTTTTGAATTATATTTGTCACAGACCAACATCCTTCAAAAATATATTTTTCGTACTTAGAAATGTGTGTTATTCGTCGGAATCTGAAGTTCAAGTTTTTTGACAATTCCAATTCTTTCTCCATACTTCGTATACCAGAAGACAAAAAAAAAAAAACCATTATTGAATATTTTTCTGGAAAAATTAATCTTATAATTTTTAATACATATTGTGAAATCAAATTTTATAATTGGTATGAAAATTAAGTAATGAGTGTGTTTGTATGTTGTTTATAAGGTTTTCTTCAACCTACTATATATATATTTCCTTTTTCAAAGGTAACAGTTTGAAAATGTATAGTTTTTAAATTTTTTACATGACATAACAGAGAAAGTGCACATAATATTTAAATTAAAACATCAGTGTAAAATGTTGTGTTAATTTTTGAGACTTCAATCTATTTTCTATAGTTTAGTTTGGCTTAGTTATATTAACGTCCAGTTTTGAAGCAACATAAGGGCTATATTGGGACAGACCTCTTAATTTTGAAATGCGATCAATTGACGATGAAGACACCCCCTTCAAATTTCCACCCCACACCAGTGGGAGAACGGTAGGCACCGACGAATTTAACGTACGCCAGACCCGCTTACATGGTGGTTCTTTGGTGGAACCGGGTCTCGAACCTGCAATTCTCGGGTTCTGAGGCCGAGATCTTACCACCAGACTACCACGATCTCTCTTTTCTATAGAGTTTCATTTAATAAATTACAATTAACTAATTGTCTTTTGGATCATTTGATTCTCGGAAGATACTAGTCATATTAAATTTTAGTTAAATCGTTTGGATATGATTTTATGTAAAGTATTCAATCAAACTGCTAAATGTTCATGTTATTTGTTCTTATACACCTTTTATTCATTGTACATACGAAATTTCTTATGGTGAAGTCTTCCTTAATGTCACAAGGCATTTGTAATGTTTATTCTTCTCTTTTCATAGAAGAGAATTGTTGTTTCTATCGTAAACTGCACAGATATTAGACTTAATTCTTCTTTAGTTTTCTGCAACTAATGAAAAATTTACAATGAAAACAATCTGAATTTCATGACAGCAATGTAATATTTTGTTGAAATTAAGCAAAAAATAATAATTTAAAAGTTTGCCAACATTCAGAAAATACTTGAGCAATTAATAAATCGATATCTTAAAAAGACCATGTTTGTAATCTTTCACTCAGTTTTGTGTAGCAATATTTTCTAAATTTAGTGAGGAAAAATATCAAAATATATCTTAATTTTTATTTCATTGAAATTTATAAAAAATGTTCTAAGGTACATATTTATATCATACAATATTTACTAAATTTTGTTAATGTAAATTAATGGTCTGAATTGTAGAATTTAATACATACGCAGAAAGCACACATTCATCTATAATAGAGAAAATTCTTTGTTTGAAGGTGACACTGGGAAATAAAGTAATAACTTAAGATGACTATAGATTTTGCACTAGCAAGTATGAAAATCATTCTTTGTGCTTATTGAAAATTGTGAAGAAGAATTCCTTTTATTAATGTGATATCTGCTTATATTCTATGTACCAAAAATATGTTTGTTTGTGATAAAAGAACAATGAGAGATATAATTTTAACATTAATCAAACGTTAGTAAGAAATGAAATGGAATTTGGCGAGGATAATTCTAAAAATATTAGCACTTTTTGATAATATGTAAAATCTGTACTTTTGTTCGTACATTATTTTTATTCGAAACATTTAGAGACAATTTCCGGTTACATAAGTAATTTAATATCAGATATAAAAATTTTCTATACAACAATAATTGTATATATTGTTTATGAATTACAAGACAAGTTAGGTTATTGTTCAATGTATATTATTTTATCTTATTTATTTTGCAAAGCATGGACGATTCGGAATTCACTTTAATGTTTCATTAACTGACATTCAGATTTTTATTTTTTGTACTTTGAACTTTTGATTGTCGCAGTATAGACAAACATGGATCTTGCACCAATAAACTATACAAACCATTAAACTATTTAGATCTTTATAGTTTGAAGTTTCTTTTATTAATACTTTCATTAGACATTGGTTTTTATTTTAATTGAATATGACCTGATAGAATATGCATATTTTTTACTTAATATATTTTATTAGGATTAAAATTTCAAAAGTACCCAAGCTTCAGAGTTTTGAAATTAAAATTTCCTTGTTCACATATAAAATAATAAAATTAATAATAATTTACATTTTTGTATAATATAATTTATTAATCAATTTCACAATTATAATTTATTTTAAGTTGTAAAATTTAAATTTAACTCATAAATATGAGTTTATTTTAAATTCTTTCTTCAATTGTTACGTAAATTTATCTATATATATATTTAAATATGTTATCACATTTCGACTATATTTGAATAATACATGATTTTAAAATTAATTTTCAGATCTGGTTATAGTTTTTTTTTTATATTATCACTTGTTAATATTAAGATATGTTTTTTTTTATTATTATTTTTTTGTTTATGTTTCAGTTCCCGTACGCGAAGTCATAATCATGGACGAACATGGTCAACGTCTGCGTGATATCATTGGTCCTTATGATGAGGGATCTCATGTTTCTCTAATTTGCGAAGCTGAAGGTGGTAAGATCTCTCTTTTTCGTACTTTTTTGTTTTACTTTTATGTTTACATTTTTATTTTCTTTTGAAACCTTGAATAATCTAGTTATAAACGAGTTGGAGGTAATTCTCTGACACTTCTCTGACCAAAAACCTACAAATGAATTTATTTGAATTCAGTAATTGCATGTCACTGGCGAACAATAGTTATGAAGGAGTTTATTAACATGTGATCTTTGCTATTAATTACATCAGCAGCATTAATACATTAGTTTGTGTGTTCTCCAGATGTTATCTCACTACCTCTCTTACCCCTCCCCTCTGGCATAAACTAATCTAAGTATGGCATAAACTCTGACGGAGGCTTGCAAGCCATAAATGTGCAATGGCCGCGAATGCATTGTATGGTCTATGTTTGATAATGGTTTTGAGAAACTGGTGTTTGGTATAAATTAATAATTTTTTCAGTCTAACGGATTAATCTTTTTACAAATTTTTTTGGATAAAAATTCATGCTACAAGCACAGAAATTCCGATTATACATCTTGGATGAATATTTTTACAACCAACTAAACCGAGGATTTGAGATAGAGCTCTTTTAGTAGTCACAAGATCATCTACTTCTTTATTATGCATGTAGTCGATAGTGGTGCATGATATTCTCGAATAAATATGTAGATTGACTTCACTGAGTATAAATAAAACTAAAATGGTTTGATAGATGGTATATGTCCCAAAAAAGAAGAGTGACTTTCGACTTTATTCCTAATCCGGAAATAAAAATAAGAAAATACCATCCACTGGTTATCCAAATAATATCCAAACATGGAAGATTTCCTACATATTTCCAAAGATTTGGAGAAAACGCAGGAAAATAAATGCATTTGTGGAGAATTTGGTACGTTTTACCACTATCTAATGGAATGTATTGAAATTTCAGTGTTAAGGAAAAACCTGAAGATTGTAAATAATGATTTCAGCACTGATGACACCAGCTAATTTCAGAATCCTGAAAAATAGGATGGCAAAGATTGATAGTTTTATTCCAACAGTTTGAGAGTGTGTAGATGGGGAAGAAGGAAAATTATTAATTATATAGAAGGGAATGTTTGTTTGACCGTTTGGTCAGTGTGAGGTTGGACAGTACTTAGACAGCAGTTGACCACAACAAATCCTGTCTGATATAAATCTATAAAAGTGTCTTAATTTCCACATACCGATTTCCATCTATCTAACCAGCACAAAACGTTTCCAAACAACCGTTTTCTCAGACAGAATAGAGAAACGAAAATATAGACATACAATGAAAAAAATATGCTTTTCGGACTCGGGGAGATGTGATATATGGAGATTATTTAAACCCTGATTTGACGATTGCAATAACTTGCCATATTTAGTATACGAGAAAATGAAGTAATATTATAAAAATGTACTAATGCATACCTAATTAATTGTTGATAAACATGGAGAATAAATATGATAAATTAGATCCTTTACTTCGAATAATAATAAATATGTATACAATCTAAGCCGATCCAGCAACAATATCTTGGTATGAGTTGACAATGTCATATGGAGGTTAAACATATATACTCGCTGAGGTTCAATTCATTAGGAATTTAAATGCCCATTGAGCAAAGAATTGCTGATGTCACTAATGTATTGCATGCATACGGTTTCGATATCAAACTGCTAAACTGATGATGCAGTTCTTTTTCAGTTGTAAGTTACTGATTATTCTAATCTATTGAATACAGCTGTAAGTCATGAATTCTACATATTATATAATAGATTTAAACATGAAATTCTTTTTTGTGAATTATTCAGATAATTTATTTTTATTCAAGTCAAGTATTACTAGATAAATAGTTCGTACTCACAAAAATTACTTAAGAGCAACTAAAAAGTAATTATGTTTCCAATCAAAGAAAATTTGAGTTGTTTTTTTTTTTGATAAGGAAAAGCAATCCTTAACATATCTCATTTTAAAAATATAAGTAGTTACATATTTAAGAAGTTTTTCCTGCAATATATACCTATAAAAATGATTTAAATCTACGTATTTTGATACTGCATTAAATATTCCGTTAAGGCTTTTTGCGCTTAATGAAAGTGACAAGATTTAGAACATGTTTACACATTTTCAGTAATTCAATACTGCAAAAAGTATTTTGATGACATATTTTACTGCTGTTCTTTCAATTTCAGAAAAAGAAACACCGACAACATTTAAAACGAGGGGCATAAAATAAATAAAACTAATCTTAATTATTAGAAGTTTTAATGTTACCATTGTCCAAATATATGTAATAATATATATATATCAATACATGGTTGTTTTTGTGTATTTGACTTCGCGTATATGAAATATAGAAAAGGGTTTTAATATCTTTCCTATATGCTCTCAACATTTGATAGTTATCCAAGAAATACGAATTTAAAATTTTATTTCTCGTTCTAGATTCCCTTGAATTGGAAATCATATTTCCGACATTATATCTGGCCATGAGAACGATAATCCATACGCTTTGATCTGGTCAGAAGAAATTTTGTATATAGCTTTTGAATCAATTTTGTAAATTTTGAGAAAAATTTTCAGTTTATTTTCTAAAGTGAAAGGGAATATGATAGCTGCAACACTTAAGAAGTCAGATTAAAAAATTGTATGTTGCCATAGCACCTAAAATTTAAATCCTCATCCAAGTTTGAGACAAATCTGTAAGCGGTTTAACAGTCTGCTGGTCAGCACTTCCGCATAGAAGTAAATGCAATCATTCATACCAGCAATAAAATTAGGTATAAGTTCTTGTGACTACGTACAACTGTAATTATGTGTGGAATTCAAAAGTCGACCAGAAAATATATTCACAACTTAAATTTAGTAAAAATTTTAGGATAATGATAAATATCTATATTTCGAGATTATTATTCATCAATGCAATGCAAATCATTCACTTATTTAAAAGAGATCCGTAGTTATATATGGATAAATGAGGATTGGATTTTCGTAAGTGTATATGCAAAAATGTTTTGGGGAGACGATTCCAACTAATTTCAGAAAATATTTGAAAATTCTTCTATTATACAATCATAAAATAATTTCATTAATAACTTTCTTCCCGTTATAAAGTAACTTTCAATTTTTGGATGTGTTTATATGCAAAATTAATTAACAGAACCAGCCCATTTTATGGAAATTGATTGTGAATTACAAAAATAGAATATAACTTTAAAAGTTACCGTTAGGATAGATTTTTGTGCACACGGAAACAAAAATAAGTTGATATTTATAATAAATGTTCGGAAATTCAATTACAAAATTTATTTGTATGATAAAAAGGCACATATAGGTATGAAATCTTATAAAATGAAATGAAACAGCGATTATTGACTTTTATTAATTATTATTAGAATTCCTCCTTGGAGCTACATACATTTTTATTAAGTTAACCGTTCCTCAGTTGGCAACTTTTATCATTTTTTTTTCTTCTGAAATCATCTTCTGACATGAAACATATGAAATTCGGTTTCAATTTTGACGATTAAATTTTTTATGCATATTTCCAAACAAGAAAAGTTGATGATATTTTAGCTGTCATGCAATCTAACCGCATCTTTTCATCTTTAAAAAAGGAATGCCTTGCACAAACTTTAAAAATGAGACATTTCAAATCTTCCTTTAAAAGGTTTAAAAAAAAAAAAAAAAAAAAAAAAAAAAAAAACTAATCCGAAAATGCTTAAGGTCTGAAACGACTGGAAATGACTGAAAAATGAGAGAGACTACTTGCAATCATCCACGAACGAAAGACTACCACATTGAAAATTATTATAAGAGACGTAGTGTATTTATATTGGAGGAAAAGTAATAGGAAGGAGAAACGGAAGTTGCAGTGATGATGGACATACCGCTCATGAGTCTTGTTTCTTCCTTAAAAAGAGATGATTACAAGGGTGGATGATGAGATGAAATTTTGAGCTGTGGGTACTCTTACTATGAATGGAGATAGGTTTTTAAAGACTCCTATAATCGAAAGTGCAATCAAGATTAAATTGCTCTAAAATACCCATGTATCCCTATGGCTTCTATTCATTAATAAATTAAACACTAGAAATTCCTTAATATTTTAGCTTGTTTATCAATAGATACTAAACTGAATTTCATATAATTTCTGCCTGCACTTGAACATCAATATTCATATTCTCACAGCATGAGGAAGCATTTTCAAAACCGTCACTTTCCAGAACCGCTGTTTAATGGTGAAACAGGATAGTTTCTTATTTATATCTACTTTATTGTTATTTTAGCCATTCATAACATGATCAAAAACTCATGTACTGACTTTCTTGATGTTACCGTTTGCATACGTACGGACTCAGAAAGTATTATTCAAAGCATAATAGAAAGTTAGTTTAATAAATACAAAAATATTATTTTTTCTTTCATTTAATTTTCAAAATAAAAGTCTTTATTCTCCTTTTGTTTCCATTTTTATTATGAAAAGTGCTTTAGAGTATGAAAGGATTAAATCTTTTTTTTTCAGAAAATTTACAAAAACAAGCAATAATAATAAAAAGGGAGATAGAAAAAAAAACACTTTTCTCTATTTGGCTTTGAAATGTATTCAATTGAATATCCATTTGATTTAAAGTTCTAGCAAATACTAATTTTGCTTTTTGTAAGGGACCCAGAAGCTAATCGCTGGACGTTACACAGTGGCTTTTAAAAATTTTAATTAGAGCTTCCATTAAACATTATTCCTATGATGGGTTTTATTACTTCAATCAATTTCTATTTTCAACTGATAGAGAGACATTATGAACATGTTCTCCGATTTAGTCATTAAATGGAGAAAAAATGATTTGTGAATTTTGATTTAATTTAATTTATAATTTTAAACATATTTTATGCACATTTACTTTACTTATTTTAAAGTTATTAATCGACGCTTTATTTTATTTTTTTTTTTTTACTAATCACGATTTTTTTAACAAACAATTATTCAATGAAGTCCATAACTCTGCGATGAGATAAGGGGAACAAGTTGTAATATAAACAAATTGTGAGACTTACTATTCATTTCAACATTCCGAGATGACCACTTTACGACGATTAGTGGGATAGATGCGAAAAGATAAGCGCATTTCTTGAATTCCTTAGTTTTTCTTTGCTTTGATTCCCTCCCTATTAGATACTTTTTTAGTTAACATTTTTTTCCACATGTAAGTGAATATTGTGATGCGTCTGCCATTATTTTTATCTTAATTTAGTCTTAAGGAATCCAAATTTTGTTTATTGTTAACTGTAAACATCTCTTCCTCTCACTGCTGTTTCGATGAATTAAATCATCCTATCACATGTTTAAAAACACAGAGGTTTTAGAATCAATCTTTTGCCAAGCAATATCTGCATTCGTGTCGATAGGTATTCTGCTTTAAATTTTAATATGCACCCTCAAAGATCAGATATGTACCAATGGATTACTTTAAAAACAGTTTAACAGAGACTACTTAAAAACAAGCAAACAAAAAAATGAAATATAATGATAGTAACGTCTATTTGAAAAAGAATTAATCGAAAAAGAATACGGTGACATAATTAATCATAAATGAAAACAATAAAAATACAAAAGAAACAAAAAGGTTGGGCAAGGGGGGAGGAGATGAAACTAAAGAAAAAGGGTACAATAGAGAATTTTGAACAAATATAGATATACTGTGCATGAAGAAAGACTCTGCTTTTGTTTGCAAATATGAGTACAGCAAATCTGATGATATATTAGGATATAATATAATACATTAATATCGCCGGCGTGGGGTAGCCTTGATCTGGGCTCCCCGTGATCGAGCCCTGGTTCGGACATGGTTACTTTACTTCTGAGGTGTGAGAATGAACATCCTGTAAAAAGAGGCAGTGTATGTGAGAGCTTCCTATGAACTAAAGTCAGACTTCTGCCCTTGGGTATTTAAGGGTATATACCCTCAGATGCAGCCTTCTTCCCTCGATCGTTTGAACTTGGTTTGAATTGGTTCTCAGGGGGATCTCCCAGGGGGATAAGCAATAACACAACAAATACCCCCCTATGACGTAACAATAATGTTATTCTTAGATAGACTATATAATTTTGTAAGAATAAATGACGTGGAAGGTGTCTGAGTTGTAAGCTTCTCTCTACCTTCTGCACCACAGCAAATGTATTTTAAACAGAAGGCTAGATTCTAATAAAGAAGAAGTTGTTCAAAGCTTAATTTGCAAAATGTAAATAAAATTGTATGATAGAAAGACATTAATCATTTACTTGCTTTAACTGCAATTCTACGGAAGATTGATTTTTTATACTGATTGGTTAGACACCTTATTTTACTATAAACCATTTGATATCATTTATTATTAATATGCCAAGTAATAATTTTCGAATAACTAATGAAAGATTTATAAAGAAAAAATAACAAACTTTTGAAATTTTTATTGTTACTAGTTGTTCGAGGCTTGGTATAATTTTTCCTATGCTCGGGGATCGATGTAACAGCTGTGACGTTTTAAAAAATATAAAACTCTACCGGGTATAATGCAAAGATTATTATACATTAAGAAGAAAATTTTATTTATGCATCCAAAGACTTTTTTAAATAAATTTAACGAGGGTACATTCAGTTATTTACAAAGGCATGCTGATGCTTATATTCATGAAATTAAGCAGTTTCAGTATTTTCGTAGCCTTCATTTCTTTTAAAGTTAATTTTTTTTTATTCACCTCCTGTGACTTTCATAGTCATAGTAAATAAAATATCCTTTAATCTGAATTCGATGAATATATATATATATATATATATTAAAAAACACTGTTGAAGGTAAAAAATATTGATTGAAACTTAACCTTGAAATTGGCAGGGTTACACTCAAATCAAACTTTCTAATGAATATATCAGTATGAAAATCGGACAATATAGTCGGCAAATATTTTTCTTGGTATATATATATATATATATATATGTTTCAGAAATTTTATAAAACACATTATTTTCGAACAAAGTAAATGCACTGGAACATATATTTGTTACTCAAATTACATGTTATAACAAACAATATTCTTGAAAAAAAAACATTTTTTTAAAACTTTTAAATCATATTTATTTTTCCTGTTATTATTTAAGGCATTATTTTAAAAAGCATCGCTGAAACCAGCTGAAAAAGTTCACATGCATTGAAAGTCACAAAACAGGAAGCTACAGTGTCAATCCAACCAATTGAGTTAAAAATATTATAGGGGTGGCCAAAATTTAGACAGCACTTCTTTGGTTAAGGGTAATAGCATTTTTGTTTCTTTTAAAAGCACTTCAAAAATTGTACATCCGCTAAATTTCTCTATGTGCCGTTTTGGCTATTTAGAACATTTTTTAAATCCCTGTCCATACACTATAAATAATATTTATAATTTTTTTAATTCATTAAAATGTGGGTGAGTGTAATCAGTAGAATGAATTCAAAATGTTTATTTTTAAATCTATATTTTTTGTATTTAGTTGTCGTAGTTCATCGTTCCAGAGTTTTTAACAAATAATTTTAATACATAAAGAAACACACTCAGCAATAACTCTTAAAGAATCAGACAATATGATACTAGATACAGGATATGGAGTGGAATTAAAAAATTTCATAAAAAAAGAAGGAAAGAAAATAATATAAATTGAAAAATATTGAATTAATAAATTGATTATATTAAAACTATACAGGAACGGGTAAATAAATTCAACATTTGTTATGAAATAACATACAGCCGTAAAGTCTTTCTTTCCATACAATCTACAGCCATGCTCAGCTTAAAGAAGCAGAGCATGGCTGTACATTGCAGAGCAAAGATCGAAAATCACTCCGTTAGTCAAAAAGCATTCTTCTACAGCAAATAATCCAATGAAGTTCACTTAATTGTTTCAAACTAAAAAAAAAAATGTTTTGCTGACGATTTGATAAATCAAACTAAATAATTATTCAATTTTATTTCTTCTTAAAAATTTGTTTTCATTTAGATGGCGTTACTAAACTTGCACATCATTTAATCTGAAAATATTATGTAAATAAAGAATTTTTTCACATTCCTGCGAAATTCTTGTTTTTTATGTTTAAATATTTCATCTGTGATTTTTATATTGTTATAAAAATATTTCTTTATATAATTTTTACCAACTTTTAAAATGTGAGCCTTAAATTCAGAGACTCTTTGCATACACTCATGGAAAAAAAATCCCAACACCAAGAAAAAATTATTGTACAGTAATGAAATTTTAGGAATACATTTGTCTAGGTAACATATTTAATTGATTAGAGTTTCAAGATCACAGGTAGAGCCATTGGCGAGAAGAACCGTTTCAAAAGTGAAATGTTGGTACATTAGTATCCGGTGTAACCACCAGAATTTGGAATGCAAGCATGCAAACGTGCATGCATTGTGTCGTACAGGTGTCGGATATCAGTTTGTGGGATGGAGCTCTATGCCTGTTGCACTTGGGTGGTCAATGCAGGGATGGTTAATGCTGGTTGTGGATGACGTTGGAGTTGTCGTCCAATGATATCCCATACGTGCTCGATTGAAGAAAGATCTGGTGATCTAGCAGGCCAAGGCAACATGTCGACACTCTGTAGAGCATGTTGGGTTGCAACAGCGGTATGAGGGCGAACGTTATCCTGTTGGAAAACACCCCCTTGAATGCTGTTCATGAATGGCAGCACAACCGGTTTTATCACTAGACTGACATACAAATTTGTAGTCAGGGTGCGTGGCATAACCACGAGAGTGCTCCTGCTGTCATACGAAATTGCTCCCCAAACCATAACTCCAGGAGTAGGCCCTGTATGTCTAGGCCGCAGACAGGTTACTAGCAGGCGTTCACCTGGCCTTTTTCTAACCAACAAACGGCTATCACTGCGACCAAGACAGAACCGGCTTTCATCAGAAAACACAACAGATCTCCACTCCGTCCTCCAATGAGCTCTAGCTTGACACCACTCACGTCGCAAACAGCAGTGGTAACCTTACAGCGCTTATTTTTAGGAAACCACATTTGCATGTTCATAGTGTCGCTACTAGCGCCACACGTACGCGCGTAGCTCGAAATTTGAATCGACGTCATCTTTCAAATGTATAAACACGCCTACCAAATTTCATTTATCTAGCACAGCTCCTTCCTAGTGTTGGGATTTTTTTTCTCCATCAGTGCATATGTGTGCATATGTGCGTTCTTGCGTGCTATCATATGCTTTGCAAAATGATTTGCCTCCTTTACTTTTTTAGTTAATAAACAATACTGATAAAAAAAAGATTAAAAAAAATTGCCATCAAAACGAAAATAAGTAAGCCATCAAAACAACTGTTATAATAAATGAATGATTCATTAATATATGTAACACTCACTTTCATTGAATAGTAGGTTATCGGGATTTTATTGATTCATTTTCTTTTATAGGTAATTTGTTTTTAATTTTGTGAGATTATGAAATTGATACCACATTTCCTTTTTTATCTGCGAGATTTTAATACGTTTTTACATGAACTAGTACGTCTTCGGAAAAATAAAAGGGCCAATTTTTTTTATGACATATGATTAAAGTCTTAACAAAACTGCATTAAAAGGAGTAACAGTCTATGAGTCTGGTTTGTTTAAATAACCTTCCATTGCGAAATACTTATTTCCTATGAAAATAACAAACAGCTTGTTTACAATTGCTTTTGTAATCAAAATGGGAAAATGCGGGTTTGCACGAGATACAGATAACCCATTTAATTCAATCACTTTTTACTACATTCGTGATGGCTGTTTTTATTAAAAATATATCAAATGTCGTCATGATTCATTTTTAGAAATATTTTATTAACACCAGGATTTATAATTTCTAGAACTAACGCTAAAATATGAGTTATCACCAAGAAAATTCATCACAGGTTTTTCTATAGAAACCACTAACATAAAAACACCGCAAAATGTATATAATTATTAACTTAAAGTTTTATCAATTTACTTTATATTAGATGAAAATTGTGATAAAATTTTTTTCTTTGCAAATTCTTCTTTTTCTGGCTATTTGAAGCACAATATTTAAAAGAAATACCTGTCGTTTTGATGTATATTACGTAAATTTAAATATCAATGTTTGTTCCGAGTAAGCCAATTTATTTTCCAAAATATTAATTAGCCTTTGATTTATACACTTCTAACAGTGCAATCGTTTGGTGAATTTGAATTAACAATTAATATTGGATCAGCTTAGACTAATGACCCAATTTAATTTTGACTAATGACCCAAAAAGCAATGGTTTTAAAGTAAAATTTTCAAATATCTGAATAACATTGATAAATTTTAAATTTTTTTATCTGACATAATGTTTTTGTAATTTTTTATTTTTTGCTTTAATGTAAAGGTATTGCAGCCATTTCATCTTTGTTTTATTATTTTTTGAAAAAATTCGATGTTTAATTCTCTCCTAATTATATTTTTCCGTTAGAAGCCCGTCATAAATTGTTTAGTTTTTATTTATTTTAGAAATGAACTATTTGTTTTGAAGCATTTATTCTCAATTTTTGAATCTCCTCATCATAATAATGTCTTTTATATCTTGACAAATACTTGAACTCTTGGAAAAGAATTTCCCATGAAGCAATGAAAATTGTGTTTTTAGTAAGAAGCTCAATGTCAAATATATCTTGGTTAAAAGCATAAAACTTATCATTAACATCAGAAAATTTCTTGGATATGCCTTCAAAAATACTTTTTGAGTTAAAGATATGACTAAGTTCTTAATGAGTGTTATTAAAATGTCAACGTTTGATAATAAAAGAAAATAAATCAAGACGAACTTCTCAAGAGAAAACATAAAATTTATAGCCTGTGATTAGATAAAATGAATTTTGAAATAAACTTCGGTACTTTCTTATTTCTTTGGTCTTGTTAAAGAATATATTCTTTTTACATTCGCATCATTATTTCAAAGAATATGCAAAACGGCTAAATATAAAAGTAAAGCTTAGACTTTTATCACTGCTCCATTTTATTAATTATGCACCACGTTATAATTATTTATATAGTAATTAGTAGAAAAATAAATATTGATAATGTTTTCTATTATGTCGATTTATCTTCATACCAGGTAATAGTTGTTAATTTTTAATACGGCTTGATTATGTATTCTATATAATTGCAATTACATATGTATTTTTTCATTAGAATCTGTAAATTGTTTTGATAGATCAACAATAAATTTTTAAAACATCATTCTATGTAAAAACGTTTTGCTTACGTAATAAAAAACATTTTATCCCCCAAACAGTGCAGTTTAAATAATTTACGGGTATTTATTTCCGTAATTTTAAAAATATGAATTCCAAGTTCATTTTAAAAAATGTGACAATGCATGTTAGCATTTTAAAATTATTTTTCAGTTTATCTATCGCGATTTATTCCCTGTGCACGCTTCAGTATGATTCTAGACGGTGCATCATTTTCACGGTTTATTTTTTGATTTTTCACTTTTGATTGCTAAAAATACTTAAAGAATAGTAAAAACAAAAGCTTAAATTAATTTTGCGTGGAAAGTAGACTTAAAACAATAAAAATATGGATTATAGGAGAAATAAACGAGCCCTTGTATTAAGTGAATAACTATACATCGAATTACTTTCTCGACTTCAAACTGACATTTCATATTCTTCATTGTGCCAAAATCAAAAGTGTTTTATAATCGATTCAAAATATAAAATGTAAATATTTGTAAATAAATAACATCGATTAAATGTTTCGTAAAAAAATCCATAAAGATAAAACTTGAGTGAAAAACAAAATTTTCCTATAACTTAAATTATTTCATTACTTTAAAAGCAAGGGTCATGCTCAAAATGCTTGCTTGTTATTTATTTTAAAAATTCAGAATTTCCTATTTTTTGAAAAATAAAATGAAATTGATGTTATATGAAATATATAGATGATGTGTGATAATGTGGAAGCAGTTTAGAGATATACAAAAAATATTACCAAGTCTAGTGGCTTTAGAATTTTTCTCAAATATTAATAGTATAAGTGTCTATTTATGATAAATGACTCCCTTTTAGCTCTCGGTGATCTTTAATGGAGGAGGTAAAAATATATAAATACATATTCGCAATCTTTATATACTTTCTCTATCAATAATAGTTAGTAATTAGCATAACACAATTAGAATGCTAATTATCATCCAATAGGAGGGAATCACTGAGTTCGTAACTTAAATAATTGAAATGAGGATAAATAGACGCGTTCATACATATTTCAACTTATATAATTATACAAAAAAATGTGACTAAAAATTATACTAATGCATAAAAAATTATACTCAAAAATGTAAATATCCAAGTACAAACTTAAAATGATATTCACTCATTCTTCGATCCTATTTCTATTATAGGGATTCCTTACAAATTGCTTTTTTCTGTATTTGTTCATTTGAACGTTCCGATTTATAATGTTTGACTTTTTGCTCTAATTCCTCCTATTGCAAATAGAATTATCTTTTCCCCATGTCAACAGAATATTTTGCGAAAAGTGATTGAGAGTCAAAATCTTTCTATAACGCATATTTTTCTTCACATTATATTCGAATAGTGCCCCTGTGTTTGGAGAAAATTCAGCGTAATTCTAGCTTGATATCAGTTATTCATTTCTTTTTTGTAATTATTGTCAAATAACGGGTTTAAAACTCTAAAGTTGCATGAATTCGATTTGATATACGTGTCTTTTAACACAAGATCTTTAAATCATTTCCAGATTCTTGGCATGAGTCCTTCAACTACTTCCGGTTTTTCATATATCTACGTCAATATTAATTTAACTTCCATTATTCAAAGTGCACGCCGTTTCTCCCATTTCCTTGAATAAATAGTCAACGAAATGTTTCACTTTCCACAAGAAATTTTCATTCAGAAATGAACCCAAATCTTGAATGTGAAACTTTCAATTCCACTTCTTTTTTATATCCAAAACTAATGAACAATGCAAAATGATGCCTTTTGAGTAGGGAGTATTATTATGATACTGGCGTTAAAGTGCAGATAAATTATGTTTATTATATTTCATTTAATCCAATCAATATAAATGGTTTTTAGTGATTGTTTGTTTGATATACTCATCAGAGATTTTTTGTATGATTTTTGCTCATCTGTTAAAGTATGAATTGTGTTAAATTTCCAAGTTAAAAAAATTATTTTAAATGAAAGTTTCAAGTGCTTTAAGCGGAATTAATATTTGTTAGATATTTTTTTTCATACTTACCTTCAGAAGATATTTTTAAGAATCCAAGTAGAAATGTCCGTGTGTACTTTTTAATTTCATACGGTGATCTCATTTATGATCGATTTCAATAACTTTTTGAACCGATTAGAATAAGTTTTCATATTTGTTGTTGACATTATTTCACACACGAATAAAAGGCATATTAAAGCTATTGCATAGCAGCTAGTGTTGGATTGGAATATGCAATCAGGTAATACATTGTTTGCCAAATGTTTCGTGTTGATGAAGTTTCTAAAACTGAAAATATTCGTTTTAAAGATTAATTTAAATGGAGTTTTGTGATTTAAAATATGCATTTATTGCTCATTGTAATCATTTGAAATATCTAAATTTTTATTATTTTCTTATTATTAGTTTTTGTGATTATAATTCTGGACCCGAACTCCACTGAAAATGTAAAAGTACCGTTATTAACGATAATATTTTAAATAAGCAGTTAAATATAAATTCATCATTTGTATGTGTACTTATATTCAGTTATGTAACTATTGTTCTGAGACATGGAAGTAAAGCTAATATATCATTTTAGTAAAGCTAAAACATCATTTTTTAAAACATTGAGTTTTCTGCTTGCAAAATTGTCCATGTCTTATGTATAAGATTCGAAACCTTTTTGAGTGAAACTTTTTGTATAAAAGAAATAGCCTCTGCAAAAGTTATAGGGAGTTCTAATTTATGGCATTGCATTTTCAAAAGCATTGTTTTATATACAGAGAAAGTAAATTTAACTATAAAATATTTTTTTTAAATTTTACTGTTTACTATTTAACAATAAAATATGTTTTAAAAATTTTTATTGCTTACTATTTAACAATAAAGTATTTTTTTTTTAATTTTATTTTATTGCAAGAAAATTTTAAAAGATCATTGCTCTGTTCTTTTTGAATTCATGAAACTTGAAATTTTTTTGTTTATATAAATCTAGTAAACTAATTAATAGAATTTATGGTTTCACATATGCATTAAAAGTTTTTTGGAGCGTAAATATGAAAAATGTTCCATTATCTATCAATTTAACCATATTATGATTTAACTATGAAAACTATCTGGATTTCCTAGTTAAACCATAAATTTTTCCGTATTTTCTGCAATTAAGTATCTGATTTTTAAATCAATACTTTGGCCAATATTTGAAGTTTTTATTCCTTTAAGGAAGGACAGTCCCTTTTTTTTGTGAAAAGTCAATATAACTTTTTTCAAACAGCCATAATCATCTAAGTAGAAGAGCATAATTTAAACTCTAATTTTTAAAATTATCTCAGCTCATTTTATATTAGGTAAAAATGATCAATGGACTTTTCAACTACTCCTGATATCTTCACTTCCCTTTATAAAATAAAATATTTCTTTGTATAAAATCATTCTCTATCTTATGCTGGTAAAATTTAATAACTTTTTTTCTAATTTGTCTTTGTTATACTGTGATGATACTTAGAAATAATCTAAGAATCCAGTAGCTTCATGAAGTTTCTAATTTAACGACCCCACGTGTGATTGCAAGAAAAGTGTATATATGGCCTGCTACAGTTTTTTTGTTGTTATCAGTAATCATCCCAGAAATTGAAGAATACATATAGAGAAAGTATTTTATCGTCACTATTTGACGATGATTCCAAACTTTGTTGTGTACCAGATAATAGCAATAATTTATTTAAGGTGAGGCAGAGATTCATTTAATATAAATATTTTTATTGGGTTTCATTACCAATGGATTCCAATACCAATTATTTACAATCTGCCTTTGCCGTGTTGTAATGATTCATAGATATAATATAAATATCACACTGTCTTGATAAAATTTCGTTTTTGAAGATTCTATGTCTGATTGTAAGAAATATATAACTCTGACATGATATAAAATTTTCATTGTCACTTATTATCCCTCGTATAGAAAAATATGTTGGAACCAGTATGCTATCATCAATATTTGTCGTGTTGTGATGGTGTACTGAAATACTTTAAGAATCAAGTTGACATGAAAAAGTCATTTGTTTCCTATTTTATGTCCAATTCCAAAAACTATACAAGTCTGGGCTATTATAAAATTGTTATCTAAAGTAATTATCAGTGACACGAAGGAATATGTTGGAGCCAGGGTGTAATTGCTACGATTTAACGATGGTTCTAAATAAAGCAATAGAAAAAGCAGTAATTTATTTGAAATTAAAATTAGATCCATCAGATTTGGAGTTTTAATATTAATGGATTCGTATACCAATTATTCCTAGTCTGCCTTTGTCGTGTTGATATGGTACGTAGAAATAGTTTAAGAACATAATCAGCTTGATAAATCAATTTAATATTAAATTTCATCAATTCAATGCCCTATTATGTAACTGTAATTTTTTATAAAAAATTTATTAGTAATTATCTTTGACATGTAAAAATATGTTAGGTTCAGTATGTTGCCGTCACCATTGATGATAATTCCAAACACTGCTGTATATTAGAAATAACCACTTATTTGAAATGATATGGAGATCCATAAAAGTATATATATTTTAGCTTTTGGAGTTAATTTTAACTGTTAATTAGAAAAAAAAATGAATTGTATTTGATATAAAATAAAATTTATTTATTCCTTCCTTTTCAGTTTTTCTAAAATGAAGTATTGACCGGTCTTTCTTAAGTAAATAATAATTCATCCTAGCATTGCATACAAAGTATTTCCATAGCATTTTCTATTCATAATTTCTGATCTTAGAAGTAATCCAAAGAATAATGCTGTTAAATACACTTTCATTACTTCCTTAATTAAATCAAGGCTAAGATTTCTTTCAAAACTTAACAAACTACAGCAATGAATGAAAATCCTTTCAATAGTATTCGTCGAGATCCTTTTCCTCGAAAAGAATAATACTAATTCGAGCAACAACAACTTCTGTTTCAGAGCATTACTTTCTTCCTGGTCTGTATGACAAACCTTTCTTCTAGAGATCGTGTAATGGATTTTTTCCCTTCCAAAGCAAATATCAGTCCTGCATTGGAACGGAGCATAATTAGGGACCCGCATCAGCGTCGAGGAAATCTATCCAACGGTTTAATGTTTGTTTTAGCTAATTGGCAATTATTACGATTTAATGACTTCTGAAAGCCACCGAACTGGACGCATTTTAATTCTGTGTACATTACCTCTTACAGAGCTACGACTCTTTAATTTATGACAAAGAAACGGAAATCAATGTGGTTTCTTTCCCAGTAACATATGCAAAAGAACAGGAAGTCTTGAAAGCATTGTAAAACTCTTTAGTAGCAGGGGACGGGAAGAGGACAGAGACTTGCAAATTCATTTATTATCTATCTAAAACACTCCATTTCATTTTAAATCCATCTAATTAGTTACTTGCGGTTTCGTTGTTATTTTTTCGTTCTTTTATTCCATTTCCGTTTGTTTAAACAGCAGGAAATAAATAGTCTTTGGCGATTTTGGTTCCTGAATTATCAATTTAAAGAACAATTTGGATAAATCTTCCTTGTTAATTAAAATAGCGTTTCAAGCATTTTAAGAATATCCCTTTTTCGTATGCTTTTCATTTGATGTGTAATAACGTATGAGTATTTATATTTTGGATCAAGGTGGAGTGGGATATTATTTAAAAATCTCATGATTAGAGCAGGTTATTCGACAATCGATTTTAAAATATGTAACTAATTCATATGATTTTTATATATAAAAATTCATTTAATAAATTATATGCGTTAAATTAATGTTATTCTGTCATTATAATTTCACCTATTATTAAAGATTATTATAAATATTATAAGATAATAATACATAATATTCCCGCAATTTAATAACAAAGGGTAAACTTAAGAATGAACATA
Source organism: Argiope trifasciata (assembly GCA_026543055.1). NCBI lineage: Eukaryota > Metazoa > Arthropoda > Arachnida > Araneae > Araneidae > Argiope > Argiope trifasciata. Next base: position 395,142 of record JAPMOQ010013989.1, read on the forward strand.
GAAGCTACCTTTTTGGAAGATAATAATGTGCATATTTCTATCTCTACAAGAAAAACACTTTTTTCCGCTTTCAGATAACTTAACTATCAAAACCAGCACGATTTAAACCTTTGAGAATGTCTCTCTATTCTCATAAATGAATTCTTAGCAAGCAAATAACATCTTTGCTTTTTAAATATATATTCCTCATCAACGCAAAGAAGCCTACTGATTATGTATAATGCTTAATAGACAAGAATTGTGCTTTATACGATTCGAAATAATCTTTTGAAGTATTAAACTTTATTAGGCTTTAAATTTTTATACGAGATTCTAACTAGGTTGTAGTTAGTTCGATAAATATGGGAAATAGTTTCAATGTCATAAAGAAAGCTTTTTATTAGAAATTTATTTTCTAAAGCAATATCACAATATTAATGTGTTTCAAAAAATTATTTATCAAAAAATTATTAAAATTATTTAAGTTTTCACTGTGTAATATTTTTTTAAATAATTTCCAATAAGAAGAAATGATTTTTCTTTTGTATATTTCAAAAAAGTATTTATCTTTTTCTTTACTTAACTTTAAGAAACACGTTTACAAAACACGAATCAATTATGCTTTTCTATATAATTTAGGAGCAAGATATATATATTTCCACCTAATCTGTTCTCATAAGCTGTTATTGCTTATGTTCGATATCATACAATTTCACCTTCATATAAATTCTCAGTTTCTGACATAATTATTTTCCGAATAAAATTTGTACAAAATCCCATGATATCGCTGACAGTCTCATCAAATTAATTACGATCGTTTTGAGAATGGTTTTCAAAACATTCCCTTCCACGATCGAAATTTTTAAAAAGTCTAGTGTTGGGGCTCTATATATTAAAAATTCAGTACAAAAAGAAAATTATATATTAGAGATATAAATCGATTCATTACCGATAATTAAATGACAAAGCTTGTACCAGCACTTCATGGAGAGAGACAAAATCCGTGTTGCCACTTCCTATATGACTTACAACTACAACGACAAAGAATTGTTATCACCTGACTGGTGATTTGCAATTATTAAGAATTAAAGTTAAACGCATTTATATCTTAGAATATTTCAAAATTTTACATTATTGAAAGAAAATTATCGACAGAATTGTACCATGCAACCAAAAGTAGCGAAAAGCGAATTTGATTTTGGCTTTACGAATTTTGATTTTACTATTGAAAGTGATTATTGTTGTTTTGAACGTATCTGTACTAATAATTCTGATAGTGCCAATGTTTATGTGAAGAGAATAAAAATGAATTAGAAATTTCTTGCATTAGTGAAATAGAACAGAGTAACAACAGTGGAAATATATAAATCTGACCCCTGTGATGCCTTAATGATTTCGTATCCGCGTTACAACGGAAAGAATGGCGCAGTAGCTTTTGAGTTAAAGATCTTTGAGCAGCCGGGGGCAGAAGTCTGACTGGTAGCTCATAAGGATATGACACTCACCGGCATAATCCCTATTCACAGGGGAGAGGCTTTCACAAACCTCGCAGATAGTATATACAATAAAGAACAACCATAACCACACAAGGACTCTAATCTGGGACGCCTAGATCATGGGGAAGATGTGCTGCCCTTTGGCCAGGACGCCAGCAGTGCAATATCTAATTTAAAAATAATGTAGAAACAATTTGACTTCAAAGGGTTGGCATAAAATTGATAATTGGCTTCATTTTTAGAAGCAATAATTACTGAAAGAATATAAATTAAAAATAGACTGTAATTAATAGAATAATATGATATCTCCAATGAAAAGATGAAGTTAATACCCCATATTGAAAGCAATTGATGAGTTTTGTTCTGCCTTAAAATCTATCTATGAAACTGTCTATAATCCATAGAAAATTTGTTGAACCAAGTACTCAATGAATAAGATAATTCCCAAATTATAAGTTCTCCTTTAGGCTGATTATCCTTTATCATCATGCAGCATATTTAAGCCACTCAGCTTAGTACCTATCCGGCAGGAATTCCAGTCATCCGCGAGAACTTTATTTCCTGGAGAATCGAAGCATAGTAGAATCGCGTGTCTACTCCGGGACTTCTCAACCGGAAATCAATATCCTCCCCCCCCCAGTCCTAATTAAGAATCAATCATCTCAGAGCGAGGAAAGTTTAATTTGGAACCTAAGATGTCTTCTACAGTGGACGGGACATTATCCAAGGATGTCGGAGGGGTGGAAATTAATCTACCCGAAACACATGGTGGACATGGGATATGTGGACACTGTTCTGAGAAATCGGAAGAGTTCTTCAATAATTTTGTTGCATACAAGATAGGCTATGAAAGGAAATTCTTTTAAGAAAGATCTTCTTCGTATTTGCGTAATATCATTAACTTATTCGATAATCTTTGGATTGCTTCCAATTGATTATTTCCCGTCGAAAAGTACCTTTTGGCTCGACGGACTGTGAAGTCCTCGTTGTAAAATTAACTAGGCAATTGCGATACTGTAATGAGCTCCACACGGATATGACGCGTGTGCCAAAAATTGATTTGGGTATGTCCAATAAAAAGTACATTTAATTTAATTAATCAATGAAAATGCGGATTTCTTTTTTAACTTTTGAGTATTTCTGCTTTCTGTTTTTTCGGTATCGCATCAAAGGTTATTGGACCAAAACTCAGATTTGTCCATTTATTTGACTTCTACAAAATTATTGATCAACTAGTCAATAAGAATACAGAAACTGTTCAGTCTGTTTTTTCTTTAAAATGAATGTTTTTGCATAATTATATGATAACATGATTATTAATTGCATAAAATAACTATATGTTTGATAAATGCATAATAGTAATTAATACATAAACATAATTATGTAACTCAATTAGAAGAGTTTTCATGAAAAAAGTTAATCGATTAAAACTCTTATCTGATTACAGCATAGTTTTAACACTGACTATTTGAGCTTCCGTAAATAGATGCACATAATATAAAATTAAAGAATATCTATTAACTTAATTTAAATTTGATTTAAGCTATCTTGCTGTAATTTAAATTTTCCTCTAATATGTAAAATTCATTTATTGAAATACTTTTGATTATAATAGGATAATTACCATTATAGTTATGATTTCAGAATTGAATAATTTAAAAACTACTGGTTAGCTTGTCTTGACATTTTAGCTTAACGATCGTAAGACAGTGGAATTTTGTATGGGGAAGAAAAATAAAATAGTTCCAAACTATGCCAATAGATGGCGTTGTCATGTTTTACATTGTCTGGAGATAATAGAATTACTTATACTTATTTTAAATATACATGTATTCTTGCTTGTTAGACAATGATCCGAACTTTTGAGTCAGTCTTTGGGTTTTTCCACTTCCAATCCATGATCTCATGTAAACAAAACTGAAAGATTCGAATCCGACTTTTCAAAGTTTAGTGATTTGTTGTTGGCGGCACTTATTATGCAAATTACGCATACTTAACTAGTATAAATACGTGTGGAATTAAAATCTGTGAGTTTTTGATGTTAGAATGAGGCTCGGATGATATAAGACCATGCGGTTGGCTTGCCTTGTAGGAATTTTTAAGATGAATCGCTGCGTTTTTAGATTGAATGGTCGAATTCGAATCTGTTAAAGTTTATTCACAGTATGTGGTAATATTAATTTATTTTGATCTTTATTTTTGAGATTTAACGAATTATTTCTTTTCTTTTTGCTCTAAGAATGAGCCTGTTGACTTTTACTTAAATAAATATGAACTTTTATGAAAACTGTTTTTATCATTCTTCCTCGACAATAAATTCCACTGCACAGCTTTGCTAATTTCGGATTAATTTATCCGAAAATCTAACATTGCTATTGCCTTTTTAGTAAACATCTGAACTCTATAGTTTTCTCTTGGCTAACAATATTCTTGCACTTAGCGAATCGATTTTAGCACTATTTTTTCTTCGTTAAACAAAATTCCATAGCCTCATGATTGTTGTGCTAAAATATCAAATCCTCCAGACCAGTTGTTCTAACATTATCAATTTTCGAAATCTTACCTTTAATTACAATCACATGGAATAAAATATTTTATGTGGAAATTTATAGTAAAGGGGATAATCGTAACTAATATTTTGTACTTAATAATAATCGTAATAATCGTAATCGTAACTAATATATTTGGATATATCGTAACTAATATTTTGAATTTTTTATGTGTTATAACAACATCTGTTATGTACTGAATAAATAACTAAGCCAGACTTATGAGTTTCACTATTTCCTCATTAGTTTAAATTGGCTAAGATATTGGATTGATATATAAAAATATTTGCTCTATGTAATAATTATGTCGTTCGGCTTTAGTGACTAACTAGTTTGTCGGATATATTACTTATATTTTATTTGTTAAAATCAGCCGATAAAGGCGTTGAATTGTAAGGTATTAAAAGCGCTTTATTAAAAAAAATTGTATATTCTCTGTTCATTTGTGTATACGAACATTTCTAGAGCAGAAGTCTCCCATGACATCATTGAGAACTCAAATGAAATGCAAAGCAGAATAGTATATCTCGGAAATTTAATTAAATCATTTGATACTTGATTCTTTTTACAAGAAAAAAATGCATTTGAAATGGAGGTAATTAAATTCAGAATAACAATCCTTTTCTTAAACTTCCATTGGCGATTGATTTAGTATGATATTTATTCTCTTTTAGTACTTAATTGAGTTTTTTGAGCCATAAGAGAAAAATAAACATATTTCATATCAAATTCGAATTTAATAAAATTCTAGCAGTGATTTATGATTTTGAAAAAATGCACTTAGTGATATATGATCCCATTTCTGAACCATTAAAACATAGGAATCAAAATTAAAAGAGAGAGCTTTGTATTATGAGATATAGATTGATAAAACTAATCCGGCTAATGTAAGCATACAACCAAAGATTTATTATTTCTTGATGTATGATATTTTCTTTGTTGCTTTCATTTTTCCTAACAGATTAATCATTTTATGAAAGATATTGATTTATTTTCAGTATTGCATAGTTTTCTGCTTTAAACTTTGAATTTTTTTAAGTATTCTATCTTAATTGAATTTGATTATTTTTCCTTATGATTTCAAATCATTCTGATATTTCATAAAATGTTAGAATTTATTTTGATGTTCTAGAAAAAATGCCGGAAATAAAAAAAAGTTTCAAATTATTCCTGGTTAATTATTTAAAAGAAATCTCAATTTTTAGTTTTAAATAACGACATATCGCTAACTATATTCAAAGCAAAACCATTAACTATATAGTTAAGAATGAACAGTGTTAGTTTGTCCTTCATTAGGAATTTTATACAGCTTATAAAATCATAAAAGTTGCAGTCACATATTATTTATTGGAATAAATGTAATAAAAGAGTGATATAAATATCAATTTCGATGCTAACTGTAAAAATAATTCGAGAATTCCTATGCACGATATGTGGCTCAAAAAATTGGAGATGAAATCATCGTGTTTCACATGTTTTTATTATAACTATAAGGGAATTTATCACTGGCCGAATTAAATAAAACATTATTAAACTCTAACTAATTATTCTTTCATGGTTTACCATCCCAATAAGTGAGCTCATTGTTAAATTAATTTGGATCTACCTTTGTAAAATTCGTTTCAGTCACTCTTTTATTTGGTGAACCTTGACAAAAAATATGCGAAATGTCATGCAGTCTTAAGAGTATGACATGTTTAAGTCAACTGTCCTGCTTTCAATAATCATCGTTGTGCTTTTCTCATACAATTCCTATAAGCATGCATGTAATTTTCATCCCAATATTTTAAAATTTCAACAGACTGTTCATTTATTGCATTTTATTTAGGATTTTATTCTTTAAAAATTATATTCATGTACATACTTTATGGTGTCTTTAAACATGTACATACTTTATGGTCTTAGAGTGTCTTTAAACAGCTGTTTTAATGCATCTGATTGCTTTTGGAATTTTACCTTTTATCTAATTTCAAGAACCTATTATAATTGCAGAAATTAATTTATACAATATGAATGGCAAGGTAGTCTAATTAGTCTTTTTTTCCAAAGAAACCTAACCAACCAATACTTGCGAGGTTATTTCTAAATCACGAACTCGCAGTATATTACTTGAAATTGCATCATCAAGTAAAGGTCATAACAGCAAAGAGATACAATCAACAGTTGTCTTACAATCAGCAAATTTTAAATGTATCGTAAAATTCAAGAAAATTAATAACGTCCGATAGATTAGATATTTGAAACTCTTGCAAACTTTTTCTTCAGTCTAGATACACCACACTCTTAATAACACAATCTAGTCTCAAATTGATCTAAGCAATTCTTAATAAGTATTTGCTTTGCTGAATCGGAAAATAATTTCTGTGTTTTTAACTGGCTGCAGTAGACGGGGAAATCTATATATTTTTCTGTATTATTGATTACTTTCGTCTTAAATGCATTCATATATCCTTACGAAGAGGCGAATGATATAGTGTTGTTTGAAATATGAAATTGTTGAACTTCATTTACTTTTGACCCACCCGCTCTCTGACTTAGATGGAGGACAACGAGAGAAAAATGAAAAGTCGACGGATAAGTGTTCAATTCTCTTACGGCTTTAGTAATGGTTTCGGACAACGTTTTCTCTTTTTTGAGGACAAAACCACTTCTTGTTCGGTTGTGGTGTTGATATACGATGATTCTAGCGCAGTTCCGATGGCTCGTTAAGGAATGTGATCATTGATCTATCATCTGACCAATTGTAGGACCACTATATACGTCGATTGGGAGCTTCCCCCAAACAATCGGCAAAATGAATATACATAAAAAAAATACCCCAGAAATCTCAAGTGAGGAGAAAAAGGGTGAAATGAGGGCTCAGGGTGCACAAGGGGAGTCATAATCTCATCCAGTATTATCGTCCTGACAACTATTATTCAGTTTTTCCCGAAAATGAGGCTGCCTGTTTAATTATACAATTTTGTAAAATTAGTATTGATTAGCAGGCTCATCCACTCATACTAATTATCATAACCACCCATAATTAGGTATAAGATTTATAACTTTCCTTAACTAAGAACAGATTATTATAACTATACTTATTTATTGATTATTATAACTAGCTATGTTAAATATATTTTAGGTGACATAAAATTGATTTAATTGATTTTTAACCTATTTATTTAAAAATTATTTTCAATTTCTCTAAATATGCTTGAAAGATTCCATCACATTGCACCTTTGAAATTTCTGAACTTTGTAAGTGCGGTAGAATCGATAAAGATGTGTGTTAATCGATAAACATATGTTAATTGCATTCTGGATTGAAATTCTGAAAACATTTTACTTTATGTTAGGAAGTATAAAATATTGGACTTTACAGTAAAAAGGATCCGATAGATATTTTATTGAATAATGTATTAAATACTTACTACTTATACTTTTTAAATAATACATCGTTTTATTTCTTCTGTGTTTTTCAGGTATTCCACATCCCACTGTTACATGGTGGAGAGAATCAGTCTTAATCGATGACACTTTTTCACAGACAAGCCAAGGGTATGTAAGGAACGAACTTGCCCTTCACAAATTACACAGGAGTGACCTATTGGTGACATATTCTTGTCAAGCAACCAACACAAATCTTACCGTACCAGTATCAGCATCCGTTACCATTGACATAAATTGTAAGTATTTTTAGTTAAAAATATTCGTTATATGTAAAGTAGTGTACATATTGACATTTACATTCTATTATATATGTGCATGTATTTATTTCGTATTATTTATTACTGTATGTATTTTTGAAAACTTGGTGATAAACACTTAGTTCCAATTGGAGAATGCTTTGAAAGAAAATGAAATTTCTTTATATCATTTTGACCTCTGGATGTTTTACTGAAAACAATTAAGAGATCCTCAGATTGTTTTTGTTATATTAATAATATTGCCAATGGTAATAAATAAATTTCGATATTCTACGAATATTCTATTTTGAACGAAACAAATTCTATACCATTTTATATATATTTGTCAGTGTATTTTTGAATTATTGCATTCATATGTTTCTAAAAATGCATACCGACATACATATACATGGATTTGATTCATAATTTTAAAGGTGTCTGTACTATCGATGTTAAATTAGTGAGTCGAATTTTAGGTATTTAATATTCTTCATTTTGTAATTATCGTATTAACTTCCATTCGAAGTGCAGAACAGTCGGACTAACTCTAAACTGATTTTATTCTAAATTTAGTAAAAATCTGTATATTTGGAGGGAAGAAAGAACACCAAATTTCAACTGTCTACAGCAGAGAGATTATGAGTTATCTGTGTCACAGACAATCAGGCACACAGAAAAAAAGATAAACATTTTCTAAAAATGGGTTTTTCCAACTCAAAGAGATCTGAAAAGCGGAAATTTGACAAAAAGAAACAGTTCACAGAGTACAAAGTACTTTATACTACGCGTGATCTTATTATCCTTACCCAAGTTCCCCAAAAATGCAACTTAGGAGAAAGGCTAATCTAATTATTAGATTATCTGTGACAGGGCTCAAATATCGCGAACAACAGGGGCGAGGAGACAGCCCCCAATGCTTGTAAAATATTTTCACCTCTCACTTCAAAGGGTATAGCAATTGCAGGAAAATCCCCTGCTCTAGCAATTTACCATTGTTGTAATAGTAGTAATAATAGCATACATATAAAACACCACCTCCTTTACAACTCAGTTGCCATAGTATGCAGTATATTATAAATTACAATTGGTATCATGTGCTTTGTTTTTCCCTCTAATCATATATGGCTTTAAAACTGCGAATAATTTAAAGTGCAAAGAATTTGAAATCTTACATTTGTCCACAGATACCTAGCAATAATTTATACAGTTCTCTAGGATTGAACCTGTGAAGTTAAAGAGGACGCTGTGCCTGGTAGCCCTTAATTTCTATCTTCTGCCACCTGTCATTAGGCAAATTATTGTAATCGCTGCGTTTGAATTAAAACTCCTATAAGTATTCGAAAACAAACAAATCCTGCAATTCTTATTTTTTCGTAACTAAATGAAAATGATTTGATGAAATAGTAAGAGCTATCAACTTATGAACAAACACAATAGGTTTTGAGTTTATTGTAACAAATATTATATATTTAAGAAAGCATTTTATGTTTTAAAAATTAGTTTTACTTATCCTCTAATAAATCAAAACTTTCAGAATGCATTATTGGAACAGCTGTTTGTATTATCACGAAAAGTATTTCGCTGCTAACTCAATCGCATTTCAACATTATCCCTTGAGAATCCTATTTTTTTAACTTTTAAGCTACACAAATCTCTAAAAAATAATTCTCTTGTTTTATAACACTTTTCGTAAATTGTTCGAACAAAGAACGTGTACAAAACTATAATCTCTTGAGAAAATTCAGAACTTTAAAACTAAGACCCCTAGAGAGGAAGTATTTTCAAGTTACGTGATAGGAAAATAGCTAAGTGCAGGAAAAAAAATTCACAAAATAATAAATAAATAAATAAAAAACATCTCACTCTTCAGCAATCCATTTCTACATTGTCTACTTGAGCCCTGATTGTAAAAGAAAGAAGGGTGACACAAAATGACAGTCCCTCAATGCATTCTTGTGGGCAAACGCTGGAAGAAAAGCAAAGGAGCAAGAAAACATAAAGCAAAAATCCTGAAGCAGACAGCGGAGACTAAGAAAAAAATAGCAGAACAGAAAGTGGCTTTCTCTTGTCAAGGATCAGAATGTAAGAAAGAAAAAAAAAAGGTTTTGACAGTTTTTCCACAGCAAGAATTCTAATAAGATTAAAATGGGTGGTTGGAGCTTAAGAGACGTATTTTCTTTTATTTCACGTTTTATTTTGACTCGTTTCTGAATACTGATTGCGGAACTGAATTTATACAATTAATGTAAGAAATGCAGGCCAATTATCTTTAGAGATCTACAATAAATTTAAATTGAATATAAAATGATAATAAATAATTGTTTTTAATACTAGATTTTAAATAAACAGTTTGTTGATTTTAAAATAAATGATGACTTTAATGCTAGGCATACATATTTTTGATTTGTTGTAAAAAGCTGCGTACTGAAATTAATAAAAGCAGTCTTCCACATGACTGAGAAAGAAGTGGAATGATTCTTATTTTATTGGAAAATAGTAGTCTTTGGCTAGACCAGAATGTCTCCCAGGAATATTGAATGCATTTAATTTCGATTAAATAATTTTCATTAAATAACTATTCATGGTTTACTCAAATTGTCAGATATTAAAGTCGTATTTTTTTCATATACTTTGTTTATTATATATATGGACATTCCCAGTGCATTCGCCTTTTGACTTATTGCAGTTTTAATATTTATTCATAATTATTGCACGTATGATAACAACTATATTAAATATTTTATGAACGAATGAAAATTCAGTTTAAATTTTAAGGGAAAATGAATATTAAAAATCAAGTGCGTGTGTGTGCACACACACATATATATTGATAAAACTCAAGAAAAATGTCTCCGATTCTTAAATATGTATAATTTAAAAGACAGTTTTTACAGCTAAAAAATAAAAATTATCGGGGGAAAGGCAGCAAATTTCTATTCAATTTTATTTACTGAAATCTTAAATTATTGCTACTTTAGGTTTTCATTTTTCAAGATACACACATTAGAAATTTTGTAACTGATCTATGGAGCACCAGTAGACATACATAAGCTTTGTTCCACCATATAGCCACATTAATCTAAATTAAATTTCTGTATTTTTTAATGCAGTATGCTATATTTACATGAAAAAATTATTTAGATAGGATATTAAACAAAAACAAAAGGATTAAAAAGACATGCTTCAAATTTATTCATAGCTTACTATATTTCAACATAAATAATTTTAATATTATATATATATATATATATATATATATATATATATATATATATATATATATATATAATATACTTGCTTACATTGTATGATTGCTAAACGAGTGCCATGAGAATCACTATGGTAACGAAAGTATGAAGATTATGATTATTATGCAAAATAATTTAACTTCATAAGAAAATTAAAGCATTTTACTTATGTGTATTATTATAAAAAACAAAAAGTATTTCGATAGAAAACAAATTTTTTCAAACCTGAAATATATTTTTAAAAAATTCCTTTCAATATTACATTTATGTTGGTATAAGAAGCCATGCCACCAAAATTTATCGCGTTAATTATACTTTCTTAAAGGTATTTAAAAAAATAACAAGAACGAAACTTTGTCATATATATTTTATAGAATAAATTGTTATAAAATGCGCAAATAATTCAAAAACGTGAACCTTAATAAATAAATAAATAAAATGGAAATAGACAAATAATATTTACGGAAAGATGTTCAGAAAAAAATTATAAATAATTCAGCATGCTTTTGTGAAACATCAATTTCAAAAGATAAAAAAAAATAATAAATTGATTAAAGAGAGCATATTAATTTATTTTAATTAACAATAAACTGGAATTTATATAAAATAGTTATGTGAGATAAAATCATTGTTAAAAAGCATCCGAAAAACAGAAATTTTAAGGAATTATAAAAAAAAAACAGCATCTTACTTAAGATTTCTAAAGAATCCCAATATGTTATTTTCTTTCCGTTCTATAAACTAAATTCTAAAGCATGTAGGTGCTTTTTAGCAATTTAAAAATAATTTGTCATATTTAATTTACATGTATATCAACAAGCCTAGAGGCTCAGACAGTACGACCTTTTCTTTCTTGAAGAGCCAACTACTACACTAAATATCTTATGAGAAATTGCATTCTTTCCTCAAGGCTGATATTATATTCTCCTTGGAAGAAGTGTTCGAAAGGAAAAGTCCAGAATACATTAAGAGAGGTTTCTTATATAAAAGTAAAACAAAAAGAAAAAAAATGATGACTTATTCTCAACTTTTTTTTTTCTTTGACTTCTTTTTCAGAGTCACCATAATGAGATTGAAGAAGAAAATTTTGTCTTGAATATCTCGATTATGTATTTTTTTTCCTTCAACATATTAAATCTAGCTCATATGCGATATCTTTCAGAGATTTCCTTTATTTTTTTAATTTGCAAGAAGCTGCAAGAGTTGCACAAAGTATTTTTTAGTTCATTTTTATATAATAATTTTTTTCTGTGTGAAACGATTATGCCTTTGGGATGTTCCTATTATCATTAGGATTAAATTATTAATTTTAAATAAACTGAATAAGAATGAAACTTTTTAATAGGATTTATGTAAATAATTATGCAGAATATTTCTAAGAAAATGTTAGGAAGACTATGAAACATTTCTAGAAAATTTATTTTCTTCATAAAAATAATGTACTAGACATAGAAAAGGATTAGTTATGAAAAAATAAATATTTTACTGCTTTTTTAGAATATTATCAAAAATTATCTCTATTTAAGAAATTTAAATTAAATATAATATTTTTTTTTTACTGTAAACAGACCTTGAATCATTAAAATTTAATTGGGAATACATATATTTGATGAAGAAAAGAGATTTGTTGAAATATAGTTGATCGTTTTAAGTTTTAATATAACATTGTACTATATATAAATCGTAAGGCCTTTGAAATAAGATAAATGATGACACAATAAAATTTTAATTGTTGAATTCTAAATCGTAATATTTTGCAAGGGAGATTGATATTAAGGATTCAATTGTTAGGAACTTCTTGACTATATTCTTCATCATATACAAGAATAGAGTTCATAAGTAGTTTTTTTTATTTGTAATATTTTACATGGTCTATGGATGCCCTTCAATATTTATCCACCATTAAGACATCAAGAAGTTTCATTTTGGGGGGGGTAACTTGAATTTAAAGTACAGTACACTTTTATTTTTTAGCAATTTTTATAAATAAATATTTGTGTTTTTCCTTTTTGGAGGCAGTTTAAAAATATTTCCAATTGCGTTCTTATATTGTCGACATACTACATATAAACGTAAAAAATAAATCCTACTGCATGTATTTTGCACTCGGTTTTTAAATTCAATGATATGCCTCCTTCATAATTTCTTAGAATCTAATTTATTTACATACAAACACATTCGAAAAGCATGATTTTGAATGTACTGTTGGCTCACGGGTTATTATTCATGTAAGCATATGTAAATGAAACTACGGATGCGAGTTGAAATATATATATCATTTATATTAGACACTTTTAGCTTTTTTTGAGAAAAGCTTGCTAACTGTATCTTTCCTTCTCCTCCCATCAGATGAGCTGTTGTAAATGACTTAACTGACTATTTTTTTCTATGTATATATTTTTTTACTTTCTACTTGCTCTTATGATGTGATCGTGAAACGTTGTATCGCTTTTGTGCTCGTGGTTATTAATTAATCAGCAACCACATGGTATCGTGTAGATGTCAACATACTGATATTTCGAAGCGAATTTGTGTTTGTTTCCGTTTCAGATTTAATGTGATATAGATAGGCAGTAACATTAAATTAGAGGGAATATACTAAAAAATGAGCATTTGTATTTATTGCCATGTACTGATATTTAACACTTTCAACGTTACCTACGAGAAATATGAGATATTTTGTACAAAAACATCTATGAAAAAAGTAAATGTATTCTACAGATAGGTATTAGAAAGTTTAACCTTTCTAAACTGGCATAAGAGACACATTTTAGCCCACAGAAGCCTGTAATTGGAAGTATCTGAAATATGAAATATGTCATCGGTTGAGTTGAAAGTGTTAATTACAATCTTTAAATATCTTCATTAGTAATAAGAGATTGCGTTAACCTCAGTAAGAATATTGGAGTTCCACAAGCTTGAGAGCTAGTAAATTTACTGTTAATATATTTTGGAGAATACAAATGTGCAAGCCAAGGGCATATTTTTTGTACCTTTAAAAACATCAATAATTAAAAATTAAACTGGAATTTGTTGTTTTCTTTCACAATTTCTGTTGATATAAACTATTTATAAAACTAAAACATTTAATTGTGCCATTTTTAAAATTAATAATTTTGCCTAATCATCGCTAAGAGATTTTAAATCTTAATATCCTACCGTTGTTAAAATCTAAAAAAGAAAAATTTCGCTGTTTATTTGCACAACTTTCAAAAAGGATAAGTAAAGTACTTAAAAATACACAATCATAAAATAGATTATTAGGGCATTTCGTGTATAATAGCTTTAAACCTTCTTGGTACTGTAGTAAGCAAATTCACACTCAACTTTCCTTCAAAGGTGGGTAACTTGACTAATAATAAAGATAACTGCGTTTGTGTTTCTGAGTTCCTGTGTGTAAATTGCAGCTCTCTCTATATATAGAGAGTTTTAATTAAAGCTGCTTGCTGCTTGCAAGAATATATAGGGGCTTTAGAGACATTCCAGAGATACCAGTACATTTTTTTGTCTGGAATTTTAAATTTAATCAATTGAAAATTAAGCTGAGTTTCCAGGTAAATATTACTCTGCAAAACTGGTTTCTGTATCGTTTCAAAATTGAAAGTAATAACAACAAAAATAATAATAATATCTATATAATAGGCATACAAAGACTTGTTAAATTTTGACAACTTACAGGAAATTTTGCCTAATTTCTAGCAATAGATTACATATTTGAACTAAAATTTATACAGTTTTCATAAAAATATCAGTCTTGAGATTTTCTTTGAGTTATTGAAAGATAAGAATTCTGATTAATATCTCTATAGTTTATTAAAAGAATTAAAAGCGTGTTTAAGTTAGATGAGAGATGCATCAGAACAATGGGGTTTCATGGAGCTATGGCATTACGGAACTAGTCCCCATTGAGAAGTACAAGAGTACAATTATCATAACCTATGTAAGACTCGTAACCAATATTTCTGGAAAATCATCTGGCCCAAAAGATGTCTTTAATATGTACTGCAACCGAGGCATTAACATCCTGATAAAAAACTTAAAAATATATCCCAAATTCCAATCGTCTGCGAAACATTTATCAATTTTTAATCTCAATATGCATTTGAATTACCTCTTCTATCAGCAATTGAAAAGATACATAACGCCTACCATTTCAAAAGCGAAAACTAGACTTTCGCATCGATAACACATTTATGCGGAATTTTATCTCGGAACTGGAAGTAAATTAAGCTAAAATCAGCCTGAAATCATTTTAAGTATCATTAGTTTAAGGCCCCCAGAGAGCTGTTAGATGCTTATAATTCGTTTCTCGGCACCCTGTTGTCTTAGTGTAACTGACAGTTTATTTCCTTGTATAAACGTTCGAACCGTTATCATATTACAAATAGAAGTTTCTAAGATAAGAAAGCATAATTTTCGGAGAAGCATATTTGCCGCTTTAAAACGCAGTATCATGATGGAGTTTTAAAGTAAAAGTACAGTTTGAGTATTTCGTTCGAGTCAGATACAAGTTTGGTTGTTTGATAGATAAATCACAGACGAGCTATTTTCAAGCATATATGTTAATGTGTATGTTGCCGTGTATGTAATTTGCTGATTTAAAAGCAGTATTATGATGAAGTTTTAAAGCAAAAGTACAGTTTGGATATATCGTATGAGCCAGATACAAGTCTTGATGTTTGATAAATAAATCACAGACGAGCCATTTTCAAACATGTATGTTAATGTGAATGTGTTTTACATAGAGTATTTGCTCTTTTACAAGATTTAAAAATCAAATATAGAAAATAAACGCTTTCTAATCTATCGTGCAATTTTTCGTTTTCGATATGTCATTCAAATTTTAATACAGAATTAAAAATTGAATGACATCTAAAGTTAATTAATATCTAAGCATTATAAAAGTAAAAACAAAACTCAATTTTATTTGTAGATTAAAATGTAAACTATACTTATGTATCAAATCTTTGAAACATTGAGTAATCAAGCCCAATTTTTAATTATTACAAAATTATCTTATGAGCATCTTTTCATGCTTTAACAGAGTTTCGAATATTGTTTTTAGGACAGTGTATATTTAAGAAATCTGTTTTTGTAAAATATTAGAGCTCCTCTCAAGAATATTTGTAACAAAATTTTTAACTTCTATATCAAATTTCTGAGAGTTTGAAATTAAACACAGCATTAGTTTAATTCATCTATTGTTCTCCTCTGCCAATTTATTTGATTTGAAAATAAATAAGGATTTTGTAGAATATCCCTGAAAAAGACAAATTTCTCTGTTTTAGCACACGGGAGGATACAAATGCAAAAGGCTAAAAAAATGCCTAAATTCATTTTTATTTTGAAACACTGAGGACTATAATATTCAAATATTTCCAAAAGTAAGCAATAAGATGAATTGACCTCACCATAAAAATGAATTTATCCTCCTTATATAATTATTCAATACTTGTCATAGATGCATAATAATTAATAATTGAAAAATTATATATAAGATAAAAATGAATGTTTTTAAGAAATTTTTATATAAAAGTGGGTTCCACTTATCTGACAACATTTAGTAGATATATCTTAAGAGATCTTTCAATATTCTTAGAAAACATTCTTCTCACTTATATAACCATCGTCTCTAGTTGATTAACCACGTGGCCAGGCATACAATCAAGTACTCTTAACGAAAGGGAATGGTGAATAATTTCTACACCTTTTTGAAGGTCTTATTACCTAACGGAAGTTAAAAACCTTTGGATATTGATAGAGTAATCGTCTGATATTTCTTTTTCATGTTATAATTAATATTATAAATTTCTTTCCCCATCTTAAGAAAGTACAACAATATACTTTATAATTTTAATTTATCTTCATGTCATAAAATAATTTAATTTTGCCTATTTTATAAATTATTTATGAAAACTGTTACTGTTTTCATTGCTAATCAAATTAATTTCAGATTGATGGCGTTTTAGGGTGAAAATCATAATGGAATTGTCACAATCTGGAATTACATTGAATTGGTGAAATTGCACATATACTTCATTAATGTTCCTGATTATTGACGCAGCTATATAAATTGACTTTGGTTGTGAAACATGAATCAATGATAATGTAATTTAATGAATTTCTAATGTAAATATTATTAATCCTTAAAATGCTACTAAGAATTTCTAGTACTAATATACTACGCTAACAAATGTTTAATTAAACTAATGTTTGCATATCGATTTTGATTATGGAAATTTATCATTGGTTATTTATTTAAGTTCGAAAGTGATTATACTATATTTGATATTAAATGCCTGATATGAGTTTGGAAATAATAAGTATAACATTCTTATTACATGAAGTACAATTACAAAATAATCAATGCAATAACATTATCCTAAGAAAAATATCAATATTGTCTAAGAAAAGAATATACATTTTAATCCCTTCAAATATTATATAATATGCGTACCATATGAATATTTACAGGTTTATATGCTCATTTCAAATATGAATGTTTACTGATATATTCCGATCCTATAGTTACACGGTTATTCGAATTTATATATAATATATATGAATGTGAATAACGCCGCAAGGTATTTTGTACAGTTTTATTCTTCGAGTTTCAAACTTTTTCAAAACATGTTTAAATTTAAAAAAAAAATAGTTTTATAAAAATGCTAATACATTTTTGTAAAGATAATTTCATAAATGTCAACGACAAATAAATAAATCTGCTATTGGATTGAATATATGTATCTTAAAAATAAAAAAAATATTGAGAAGCAATGGAAAATGGTGGGATTTGATTTGTCCTACAAAAATACTACTTTGTATTGAACGGTATATACATTTATCAAAAAATATATTCAAAAGGAATGAATCAGGAATAAAATATAGCATTTATATATTTATACCACATACAATTCACTATTGATATCTATAGTAGATTTTAAATACACTTTTATGGATTTTCTGTGTAGAATAGTTTTAAATAAAGCTTGAAGAATTATCAACCAAAATTTAAAAGTAAACTTATCATGTTGTATGTATCAAATATTCCTTTTAAATCTTATCAAAAGATGGAGTTTAACCCTTTTCCTTCACCAATTTGATTCCTTTTAATTTATTTTTTTGGCTCAATTTGCAATGCATGCTTTTGCAGACAATTCCTATGAAAATGAACTTGAATTTATGAAAATAAAGTTTTTTTTTTTTACTAGATTATTTATACTTTTAAAATTTGTCTCACTATCTATGACCCAGCGGGTATACTCTCTTTTACAAAGATTCGGCTCCATTGGTCAGTATTTGTTGAATGCGGATTGTAATGTTTTTCACTATCTACGCATTCATAAAGAAAACTTATCATGACATTGGAAATTATTCTTACAGATAATCATTTATGTTTGGAGGATTAAGTTTTTATTTCCATGATATTCAATTTATTATGATTTCTTAAAAATTTTTTAAACGATGACTCCCGGAATTTAATCCACGTGACTTCAAACTTAGAATTGTCAACTATTACAAATAATTCTGCACCAAATATGATTTTTAGGATTGAATTACAATTTAATATCTACCTTTAAACTGTAGAAAAAGAGTAAAAACAGAATATCTATGATATTTGGTCCAATCAACCTGTTATTTTGCAACGAAATACTGAAAGTCTGGGTCACTGGCATAGGAAAACTTGAAACATTCGAAGTATATGAACTATCTTAAATTTCTGAAACTGAATTTTTCTAATTTCTATAAACGCGACGAAAAGTGAATGAATTTTTATGAGAAAAGGAGAGGAATCTAGACAGGACCTTCGAATTATTTTTTATATTCAGAATTTACGAAATTTTATAAAACGATTTTTCTTCCTTCAAATTTGATGAAAAGGAATAGAATTTTCATGAAAGGAGGAGAGGAAAATAATCAGAACCCTATAATTATTTTAACATTTAGAATTTATCAAAATTTATGAAACTCAATTTTTAACTCATAGTTTGCACGAAATAGATGTTTACTCACTCCTCCCGAGTATCATATCATGTTACATAATATTATGCAATAAATTGTGACACTATATTATGTCATTTAATATTCAATAATGTGTGTGTGTGTGTGTGTGCGTGCGTGCGCTAGGATAAATACAATGAACTTAAACCAAATTTTCAGAAGAAAATCTTTTAATTATGGTCTATTAAGAAATTATTAAGATTCATAAAACTTAATTTTTCTTGTTTTTCTGCCGACACATGCGATTAACTGCATCGAATTGAACAAAAAAGCAAGCAGTTTTTTCTTGTTATCTGTATATTCAGGAATTATTAAATTTCATCTGAAATGTATTAATCCCATTATTTGATTTTGCGAATTTGTTTCTAAGGAAATAGCTTTGTTTACTGTGTACAAAATTCATTCTGAAGATGCTTAAAAGCTTGCTATGCTTATTGCAAGATACAATAATTCCTATGCTTTAAAATACATAATGATAACAAATAAAAGAATTATTTTTTAATCTTAATTTTATAATATAACTAGTCTACTGAAGGACAAATAAATGTAATGTTCACGCAAAATAAAATTCATAAATATTTTGTTTGCACAAGTCTGATTCTTTTAAGGATGAATCAATATTAGTTTCCTTTTGGGTGATCATTAACTATCAACTTTCTGGAAATTATTTTATTCTTTATCATATACAAAAATCAATGATTTTCATTCCTACATGTAGCTGATGCTTCATATACCATAGTTAATAGCATTGCACTTACCTCCTACCGACAATTTATTCTTTCATTCTCTTTTCTTCTGAGAATGAAATTTTCTTCTCGACACACACATTGGAGGAAGTGAGTGAGTTATGTACCTCAATACTGTGTGTAGGGGAGAGAGCGTAAGACTAATTCCTGGTTTAGAGGATGATTAAGCCATCCGTCAGGCTTTTATTACTTTCCTTTTACTTAGCGTCACACTCATTACTGGTTGATGACAAGATGGGGCTAAGGGTCATCAGTTGAGTCTGCTTAGCTTCAGTCAACGTAAGCAGTCATCCATTAAAAACGCCTTTGGTCAAACTTAGAGGTTTCTCAAGAAATTTGTCAAAATATTTCATGTGTCATTTTACTTCGTTTAGTAAAAAAAAGAAAAAAAAGCTTTTATTATATAATGGACCTGTTTTTGATTTATTGCAGAATAGCTTTTTTTCAAAGTTAAAATTATCTAGAAAGCAGAAAATCAATTAGCTTCTTAATATGGAAGATGGTTTTTATTCCCCCTGCTTCTTACTAAAAATATAAACAATAAAGTATTATTGTTAATTTATCGGTTCAACCAAAATATCAAATGTAAACAACAAGTATTTTAAAATGCAACCAGTAATGTAAAAAAATTAAATAAATTTTGATATGTTATACAGTAAACACATATATAGTAAAATTATATCTGAATAATTTTTTTACGAGTGATTAGTTTCTGTTCAATATTGAAACTGTAACATAATGTATTTTAAGACTGTTAAAATACGTTTTATTGGAAATGAAAACATTAAAGTATTTTTGTTTATTCCAAAGCATTAAATAAAAACAACAAGTATTTTTTAAAGCAGTCAGTTATGCGGATACTTAAGAAAATTTTGATATATGCAGTAAACTCATGTACAATAAAATTATACCAAAATATTCTTTTTTACATATAATCAGTTGTTGGTTGGTAATAAAAATTTACAAGAATGTAATTTTAAATAGTTAAAACTTTTTTATCTTAACGGATTTTCAAAAATAGTCAAAAATTTCCTTTTTGAAAGTTCAAGAATTTTCTTTAAAAACAAGGGTTTGACAAATAGAATCGATAATTGTTTCCGTTTGCAGTTTTTATATCACTTTAGAGATGTTAAAAGTTTGAAATACACTTATAAATTTATCTTCCTTTTTAGGAACAGTTTGAGTTAATGGAATTCGACACAAAAAGTTTAATTTACTTAGGATGGAAATTGATTACCAATTTTAGGAACCTTTATTTTTATGGTCTCAATAAAAAGGAATTATATAAAATAGATCTTAGTATAAAAACATTTCATCATTTATAGTTCATTTATAGTTTCCATAAAACAGGGAAAGAAATGGATATGGCAATTTAACTTTTTATGCACTCAAAAAGCACTCATTTGCACGTATTTGTCATCTTCTAAAATAGATTACAAAGATAGAACCCCCAATTCACCACCAATATTATAATAACTTAATAAAATTTCGATGTACGCTGGAATATCTTCACAGCTAAATTAATGTTGAATAATTATTTCTGTTTTAGTATATGTAATTGGGCAAATATAATTCTATCGGAAGCAGTTAGCTACTTCAATATAATTAATATTTAATTAAAAAGAAATTAAATAAAAAAAGCATTTGAAATAGTTTTATTAGTTTTATTATGCATAGTTTACCCTCAGAGTAATTTGATTAGATCATTGCAAAACTTAAAAAAAAAATTAAAGCTGAATATTTAAGACCTCAGTGTAGGGTAGAATGTCAAATTATGTCAGCATAATTGTTCTGAAAAACTTGTGTATGAGTACCTATTTTAATTTACAATTGGTTAAAGTCATCATTTTTGTGTGATATAGAAGCTTCTTAAAAGAGCTTCAGGGCAAAATGAATTTTCCGAAATTAAAATTAATCCATTAATATCTAAACATAAGTATTTGGATCATTATTGATTTATAACAGGGTATCCTATAAGGTATGCCACGTCTAATATTTATATATTCAGATAGAACAACAAAGAGTGTATTTTGATATATAACATGTGCGATCCCCAAATATAGCCATATTGTCTAATGAGTGAAGAATTTGTTATTGAAACTTCAAGAAACGAGGGGAAAAAAATAAAGCAAAAATCAATAGTTATAGAGAACAGATTTTCAAAATGTCGGAAAAATCAAGAGTGGAAATGTGGAATCGAAATTTGGAATTGTTTTCTTCAAAACATGTGTTCAATTTCCTCGACCACGGTTTGGATTGCTGCTCTCAAATCGTGCAATGTTGAGACCTATATGAGATATACTGTGTGTTTCAAATGTTCCCATAAAAAGTCGCATGGATTAAGATCCAGGGTGTAAGGTGGTCTCCTTTTAGTATTGTCAGTTTTCGTAATGGAATCCAGCATGACTAATCTATGGTGAAATTTTTCTGCTAAGAGATCAAAGTTTAACATTGTGCCGAAAGATCTAGCATCATCTTGCACAAACCAATAATCGCTTATCTTATTTTACATACTTTTGAAGTATCGTCGTATATGTTGTGGTTTCCATAGTCATTTACGGAAGTTTCCCTCCTATGCAAATGTTGATGCATCTTAATTTGAAATACAAACTGTATGATTCGTAATACACGTTATTCGTGTAATTAGACTATGTCGTTATATTCGGAGATCCCACATGCTGTAAACTTACCTACTAGGCCAATTCTATTCGAGTATGTAACCATTGCATGCTGAATACCTTGTGGAATACCTTTTAGATTCAGTATACATCCAGCTATTAAATAGATGTTAAAACTATGAAATATATTCCCTTTATTTCGATCCTTAATACAAGATATTTCCCCAATGTTAAAATAAAATTTTAAAGAAATGCAACTTCATTTATAAAAATATAGTTATAAGAAATATTCCAACACATTTATTATTCAAATTGAAACTAAAGAAAGTTTCATTTTATATTAAGATGTTTAGATGAGATACTAAAATCTATTTAGATACTTGAAAGTTAAATTTTGAAATGATCTCTTTCAAATGCTTTAATTTTTATATAATTTCGTTATTTAAATTTTTACATCCAAGATCTCGGAACTACTGTATATTAACTGCTGTGAAATTAAATAATAATATAATACATTCGAAAAATTTTCAGAGGTGAAATTTTTTTTGTTTTGGATCATGGTCAAATATTTACAAATGAATAATAGCTTATTGCATTTTAAAATGCGCAAGTTTTTAATCCCTTGCTAAAATAGGAACTACTGAATTTTTTAATGACTTGCTAGAAGACAAGGTAATTCCTCAAAGGCATTTTTAACTCCCAAGTAATTAGCATTCTTTTTCCCCAATTACCAATTTAATTTCGATGCATACTGCAGTTTCTTTCCTGTTCAAAATAATTGCAATTGAAAAATTCCCTCTCTTAACAACTATTAACTTTTCTTTTATTCAGGTGTTCAATTAAAATGCAATTTTAGTCAAACAACACTGAAATCTTTACTTAAAAACGACATAAAGTGTTTGAACAATATTTTGAAACATGCGTCGAGTATGTTTCCTTTCTAAACATTTAACTTTGTAATTCTTCAGATAAAATAAAAAAGTGCTAAATGAAAATATCATAATTCTGCAATTTGTAATTGTCCGATTGAAAAACAAAAGGAATTAACTCCAAAAGAAAGTGTAATTAATCTTAAAGCAATTTATTCCTGAAACTTTGCGAGTAAAAGAATCAAAAGAAACAAAAGCAAAGATTTTTTTTATTTGTTAAATTTTTAAAATTGGTGGAGCAAAGCAGTCGCCACTGTATCCTCAACTAAGGTAATTAAAATCCCATTAATGATGAAAAGAATTGGCGAATGCGTAAAATTTTTCTTCCGTTTCTTTACTTTTTTAGAGAATGCTTAAATTTAATTTTTAACCAACTACCTCAGATATCAGACTTTAAATGTTTTACTAGAATTGGTAATTTATAAATAAAGCTACTTAAAAATCTAAGAGTATAATTAGAATAATTGTTTTAAAACATTTTAGCTTCATTTATATGCCTTAATTATTCTACTTGAAATTTGAAATATGAGATCTAAGGTTAGTTGAGAAAGCCCAAAAGGTAATTATCCATAAACCCTGTATTTTTTTGTGATAATGATTAACCTTCCAGCGGGAGCGTGTATGTGAGAGATACACCAGAGATGAATTTCGGTTTCTACTTTTAGATTTGGTGGCTCTGTGAAAGCCTGTCCTTGGCTATTTGCCCCCTTCTCTTTGACCTACTTTCAGTTTTCGTCGTAAGTTTGTGGCGTTAATAGGTCTCTGCCGATCAGATATTTGTATTTTAGAGATACGCGCTACCGTTCATGTAAGTTTTTGTTACATCTGATTTTGTATGATTTTACAAAAAAAAATCTGTGTGGTTTTAGACTGGCGACAGTTGACAAATGCAATAAAGAAAGAAAATGTTGAAAAAAAGCAACCATGTCTCTAAAAAGTGAGATAAAATTGAAAGTGCTAAAGAGAAAAGACGAACTAGATATTGAAGAAGTGGAAGATGTGACGTCAGGGAAAGAAATATGCAAACTCTGCCAAAAAGGAAAGTGGACAAGAATCGCGAACTTCAGTTGTAAGATTTACCAGAATTTTAAATATTTTGAGCACACTAAACACATTTGCTCAAATGGCAACTCTGCAATGAACAACAATGAAACTATTTATTTCCTTTTGATATCTAACTTTCATTTACTTTTTCCTTTTTATACACAAATTCTATATTATCTTTTACGCCTTCTATATTTTATATGAAATTTGTTCTGTCAAAATATCGATAAGAGGGATTTTAACTATTTGGAAAGGCTAAGAAACGCAATTGTTAATATAACACATTTTTCAAATTATAATTGTTGCTCATAATTAACACATGACAAAATTTGAGAACTTTAGAATGATAAAATGTGTTATTTCGCAAATATACCATCTGTCAATGTGTTTTAAAAAAAGAATTCTACTTTATCATTTTATATTTTTAACGTTATAATATTTTTTTCAAATAGTTCCAATCATAGCTAATTGAAACAGAAGCACTCTTTTTACGTAATCGAAGGAAATTAGAGATTACATCATTTTCGCATTGATTACTTATATATAAATAGTTTCTTTAATGGATTTTCCTACTTGTATAACAACTAGCTTACAACTTGTACTTTTAATAAACAAAATCTGTAGATAGATTGTATTTGAAAGATTCACACCTTTTTAGTTTTTTTATCTGTTTATACAGAATGTATTCTATTTTAAATTGTGTTTTTTTCTTATTAAACTCCATTCTTGAAAAATTAAGTTGTCTGAAATGAATTTGATAAAACTATATAGACTGGGGATTTTTTATTGTTGCTAAGGAATGCATAAAATAAATTCTATTGGAAATGTTTTGTGTATTTATATGGAGTTTTAACTTTGCATTTTTTTATTGA
>JAPMOQ010013989.1:420691-466870 GCA_026543055.1 Argiope trifasciata
ATATTTCAAGAAAAATATATAATTAATGTTACTAATGATACTTACAATCAATAAAATATCTTAATATGTAAAGATAAATAGTTTATTTCAAGTATTAAATTCCTAATATACATTACAATGTAACTGAAAAAGCTCTACTTTTAAACATCCTCTGTTAAAGCATTACAAAATTGAATATTTCAAAAAATTCGAACTATACGAAAGTAAAAATAGTAAAAATATTTAGAGTGTAGCTATGTAATTAAAGAAATAATAAAACCAGTGACTTTACATTTACTCTTTTATTCGTCCATCTTATTCGTATATTACTCAACACTGTGTTGTATTGCATATTATATCACTTGCGTTTCAACCAATTAAATTTCAGACACTTTATTGCTTAATATAAAAGTATTGGATCCTTAGAGTGAGGCTGGAAAAGCTTATCATTAAAAGCATTGAACACAATAAAATTTAATTAATGAATTTTAAAATTTAAAAAATCATAAATGTTTTAAGGTTACTTATTTGTATTCTTTATTACCCATTTTTTTCAGAATCACTATGAGGAAATTTAAAAACAAATCATTTTTGAATATAATGTGGGAAACGATTGTTTTATAAATTCATATATACTAATTTAGAAAGCGATTAATGGTATCTTTTCTTTCTGTTTTTAATTATCAAAATGTAGATGATTTCTTTTTTATATTTTAATCAAGTAAGATTTTCTTCTATGATTTTGAAAAAAAAAAAAAAAAAGAGCCATGGGTAATTTTGAAAATTAAGAGCTGAAAAAATATTGTCTTTTTTTGTTTTGGGGGGTGGATTTAAACTATTCCATCATAATATTTTTAATGGGAATTTAAAAAAAAAATTGCAGTTGTTATAATAAACAGCACGGATTCCTGAAGTATGACTTTTTATATGAATTAAATAAATATGCTATGGATTAAAACGCAGCATTTCACTTTTCATTTCATAGTGTAGAAAATCTTGTAATACTTGAAATTGCATTTTTGTATGGAAGATATTAGAAATAGAAGAAAATAAAACACTACATAAAAATACTTTTATTAAATAAAAAAATAATTCAATGGCTATTTGTACTTTCCTACCTTATACTGTAGCTTCAATTTTGCTTGAGTGTGCACTTTTATTTGTATTTTACTCAGTACTATTATATAACAAAAAAGTTAAGAATTCACTTATTTAAATCAAGAGGAAACAGAACTATCTAAGCAATTAAGTCAATCGTGTTACCTGAAACTTTAAAAAAAAAACAGTTCTTTAAAAGTATTGCGCATAAAGCACAAATCGTCTCGATCTGTAATACTTCAAGCGAAAAAAGGAGATAAAAGGAAACCCTACTCAAATTTTACTAGAAAGCCAGATAACAATCTGAAATTCAGTATCTAATTCTTTTTTTCTTTTTTGTATTTTAGTGAAACCGTTAGACGTCCGAATAACGAGTATCCAGCGGCATTTCTCGGCCGGGCGCAAGGTCCAGCTTTCCTGTGAGAGTTCCGGAGCCCGCCCCAGGGCGCAACTGACTTGGTGGCTGGACAACAAGCGCATTCAATCCGGGAAGGAAACGGTGTCAGATAACCTGACATCCAGCAGCTTGACCTACACGCCGAAGGCGGAGGATAATGGCAAAATATTGTCCTGCAGAGCGCAGAACCCTGCTCTCTCCAACAGCGCCATTGAAGATGGCTGGACATTAACTGTTTATTGTAAGTGCAATTTTGATATCACAAAGCACAATGTTATTATTAAATTAAACATGAGTCAAATCAATTATTGATGATTAATACAACGTGGCAAACATTTACCTACCATAAAGTTTAAGCAAATTAGTACAAATTAATTTTTCCAGTTGATGAAATATATTTTTTATTGCTAATGAATAGAATACTATCCCGTGCCTAAAATTTAAAATGCTTTTATGTGTTTTTAATTGAAGGTAAAATAATGTCAGAATTTTTTTATTTAAAAAATTAATTGCACTTGTATCAAATTTTCAAAGAAACAGATACATTTTTTAATATTTTCACTTTATTAATTTCTACAATCTCACGAAGCAGTTTTATTAAAAAAAATAGTTTTATAAATTACAAATACTTCTTAGGATTTTTTCGAACCAATTCAATAACCAATTCAGGGATGCATCAAGATACATTTGTTACCTTTTTTAATAAAGGAATACATTTTTTTCTATTTAATTTAGTTCGGCATTATATTTTTATTAGAATATATTGTTTTGAATTTTTAAGTTATAATTCGACTTTTGAACTTACAGTTGCATTATATCATTTATTGTCATAATTTGCTGCATTAGTTTATTATCATAAGTTATAAATATTTCTTAACGTGTTTTTCATTAAATGTCAAATTTATATGTAAAAAACTTTAAAATATATTTTTCTTGCTGATTATGCGATACTGTTTCCCCTTAATAACATAAAAAAACTGCATGTTATATCCATGATGTATTTGATACTCTAAAATCCGTTCAATATCGCGAAGAATTTATCACCACATTGTTTCGTGTCATCAGTATACATATATTTTACAGACATATACATATTTCCATAATTTCATGTCGTCTTTTTTATGGTAATAAATTAACTTTTAAATGTAAATAAGAAGAAAAGAAAATAGTGTAGATAATGTTAAAGTTCTTTAAATTATGAGAAAAAGTTTACGGATATGTTTAATTTTTATTTCCTAATATGGACGTAGTAGTACTTTAGATTCGTAGTTTAGAGAAAGTATAATACTGTTTAATCGTCAGATATTCGAAAGTATTGATTCAAAATTTTAAACAATATTTTAGTGCAAATATTACAAAAAAAATGCATTATTTTTATTATTTGCCTTTGTGTTCATATAAGTTTAAACACACAAGTAAGCAGGAAATCCATTCTTTGTATTAAGTACATAATTTAATTTTGATTAATTGTACATGGAAATTATCCCTGTTAGCTTATAATTTTGAGATACTATGTGCATTGAAAGATATATTGATATCTAGTTATTTCATAGATATGATGAAAAATAACTGAAAGAAATCGATAATTCTAGCAGTGAAAGTACGATGTTGCCCCGTTTTTAAGCTACAAGATTTAAATTTTTGTTGATATTTAAATTAACCTTTTGTTTCATTTGAGATTAAGTTTTAATAAATTTAATCTTTTTCTTCAAAGGCATAAAAATGGAATTATACCTTTGGTAACAAATAAAAGGTCACTCAGAGTTTCTTTAGAGTGATTTTTTGTTTAATTAGAGACTAAGATTGGGAAGACAACATAACAAATTTATTCAACGAACTTGAGTTTATGAGATAATCTTTCACCAGATCATAAGTAATTCCAAAAAGTTTATTCTTACCATGTGGGGAAGTTTGAAACTTGAATATTCAATATATTATCAAGACTAAATTTTCCAACAGTTACTATAAAACTTTTTTTGGTACATTTGACGAAAAGCAAAGAAAATATGCCAGAAAAACTTTACCCAATTGTGTTAGAAAAGATCCATTCTCTTTATATTTTGCAGTAAAAAAAAATCCACTGCAATTTAAATCGCCAGCTTTCCACAGAAATTCGTCGATAGAATTCTTTATTTTCCCCTTCCTTAATATCATTTTTCCATTCCCATTACCCGTTAACGTTACTTTGTCACAAACTGACATCTTTATCTCGTTTGTTGTCCTTTAGTCGTTCCGGAGCTCAAGTTGTTCTTGGGAGCCAACATCCAACCGGACGCCATCAAGGAAGGCACTGACGTGTTCTTCGAATGCAATGTCCGGGCGAATCCGTGGGTAAACGAGGTAAAGTGGCGGTTCGAAGGTTTTCCCCTCTATGGGAACACCTCTGCCGGAATCATTGTCTCCAACCATTCTCTAGTGTTGCAGAAAGTCAGAAAAGAACACAGGGGATGCTATCAGTGCGTGGCAGTCAACTCAGAGGGGGAAGGACGAAGTGAAGAAGTTATGCTGAAAGTGAAATGTATGTATTCGCATAATTATCTTTCAATATTTATACCCTTCTTCAAGTTTCCATGTTTTCATTTATATTTATGATATTTATTTACATATTTACTATCGATAATTTGATTAAGTGAAATAGCATATTATAATCAAACAATAATATAAGGATAATCAAACAATTCGTGGATATTAAAAAATATATAAAAATTTTAAACTTTAGCAAATATTAAAATTTTTGTGGGAGATATTTCTATTTATATACTCTTATTATTATTATTATTATTGAGCTGATAAATAATTTTTTATCAACACAAAATATTTTTTATTTTTCCATTTTGTTACTCGGTATTCTAAATGGCAGCCAATATGATATAAATTGTTGGACATTCTGTGTTAATGGATAGGTGCAAAAAAGCACTAACCGGGTGCAATGATATAAATACATGTTTAGTTACACAAAATGAACGTTATTTTTAGCATACGAAAAACAGATATTAGACAGAGTCTTTTCAATATACATTCCCTTTATAATAGAAGGACGATTAATTACTACCCCAATGACAGCAGAGTTGTAAAAGGAGCAAATTCATGGATAATGATAAATCGGAAATCGCATCTTTGACTTTCAACGAAGTTGGAAAGTATGATATAGATGGATAAAATTTTAAAAACCTTTATAATTACTGCTTTTGTAAAATCCTAAGCCTCAGAGAAAAAACGAATTTGCTGTCCTTGTTATCTTCCTATTTTGCATAAATATTGTTACAGACATTTTATTTATCTCAAATACATTATATTAACATCTTTATATTTAAAAAGAAATTTTCGAAACAATAGGAAATTTGTTGATTAATTGATAACTTTTTGAGTCAATAAATAAGAGAATTTAGTTTTATGCACTTAGTTTTATATATTGCCACCAGCGAGTGAATATTTTGATAAATTTTTAGCATAAAAATACGAAATTAAAAGAAGTAAAAATTACGCATGGAATATTTAATATAACTGTATAGTGTTCGGATAAATTTTGATCTTTAATGATTTCTTTTGAAATAACTACTGATTTTTATAGGTCACCAATATTTAATATATTATTGAGATTTAAAATTTTTAATAAAAACTAAATTATCTTGTTAATATCCTATAAAGAAGCACAAGGATATTCGGACATATCTCGGAATTCATTAGCTATAGGGCAAGAAGCATGAGTCGGCTGATTTTTAGAAAATTATAGTGTCTATATAATAAATGTAAATAATTACTAATGATATCTCTACTGTTTACACGTATTCTAGGAAGATTTGTACAGATGAGGATAAAATTTCAAGTTAACTGTTCTATCTTATCCAATTGATGTGGCAAGTAATTTTAGCGAACGATTTTGTTTAGGAGTCGAAGCCTTCATTTAATAAAGGTTCAAACTATAAAGGCGGTCTTAACTTTTTGTTGTACAAAGCAGGCATTTTAGATTAAACTTATTACAATAATTTAAGAATAATTAACATTCATCATCAAAATAATTCATCCAAATAACATCACATCTAATGATTGGAACAAAGATTAGATGTTGATTACGTAATTTAACGACTTCAACTTTACAGCATTACATTAGATTTACAGGATGTAATGTTGTATCAGTTTTATTTGGCCCTAATGCACCAGTTAGATTGTATAATCATGTCCAAAAGTATCCAAAAAATAAAAATTATCATTATATATTAATATGGGTTCAACAGACTTCTACCTACTATTGTTCAGGGGATTTTTCCCTCAAAAGTTATTTCACAGTTAACTTAAATCGATGGCAGTTTATCAGTGGGCTTCTAAAAACTGCCATAAGTAACAACAACAACATGGGTGCAAATTACAACATTTTGCTGAAAGAGCTGAATTAAATCAAATTGTAAACACTTCATGTGTTCTTTGTCGGATATGGAATTTAATAAAATCAAAATAATTATTTTAAAATATTGAGCCAAATAACTTAAGACAACGTAATTTCTTCAGTAGTTATTAAATTGTTTTTATAAATATTACTGATCGTTTAAAAACATTTTTCAGATGAAAATTATATACCTAACTCAAAAATTGTATCATTTTCTAGACTGCAACTAATCATTAGATTGTAATATAATTAAGATTTTAGAAAAAATATTTCAGACTGTTCTTAGTTTTGAAATGCCCCTATATAGTGGTATGAATTAAATATCTTCAAATTAAAATATTTCAGAAAACAAGACTAACTTTTATAGATTAATTATTTATAACTTAGGAAAGGTGGTATATATTGGATTAAAAAGAATATTTTCGATTTAGACCAGGAAATTAATTAAGGAAGGTATTCAGGCGATACTTATATGAATATTAATAAATGTTACATATTTCAAAGTAGATTTCTTAGCGTGACAATTTTAGTATTTAGAACTTCCATAATTGCATTTCCAGACAGCATATTAAATAATTCATAATTTTTAAGGTGAAAGCAACTAAAATACAAGGTTTCAAAACAGCCTGATATCATGTGGAAATATGTTATTCTATTGAATTATAGTTAAAGCCTTATTGAAATTTTAAAACTAAAAAACATAAATTTTAATTATATATCATTCGTTGCTAGTAATGGTTTTACTTAAATTCAGTATTGAAATGCTTTTTTTAAATCAAAAATATTAATTTGAGGACTTCGATGACTCTGAAAATAAAACTAGGCAAAATTTTACATTTAGAGTAATTCACTGATATTTTGGTACTGGTTTTAATTAAAATCTTTTGAAAACAGTCAAAATTCTTTGAATGACATTTTTAATTTAAGCCGTTGAAAATTAGATGATGTATACGGAACGTAAGAAAAAGTAATATATTATCATAATTCGATAAAATTTCATTACATTTGTAAGCAAATATTATTTAAATTATACTTTTCTAATGTAAAATACAGAATGGCCATGAAGTAAATTTTCTTATTTGGTCAAAAAATAGTCAAATACAAACTACAAACTATATTTCAATAGTCAAATACAAACTCCTAATTGATCTTTGTGCTTTCGTTTTTCATAAGGAATTCAAAGCACTGCTGTTACGCATGGACTGGGAATTTTACATAATCCATCCCAACATGCAAAATGTCTCGTCTGTACGTGACAGCAGCTCAAATATTTCCCTAAGCGACAGCTTCTAGTACTTTTTTCTGCACAAATTATCTACCCATATCTTCTATAGTCAGTATATGAAATGTTTTTTTTTTTTTTCGTTTCGTTCATTTGTCGTTCATTTTCCATAATCAATTAGCTATAGAGACCGTCAAACACTGAAAGTTATTTTATAGCCACTCTGTATTATTATGCTTACAATTTTTCGAATAGATGTGCCTTTAATTTGAATAAAAGTAAGAAATTGTCTTACAATAAAGTTGCAATCTTATAATTACTTCCCTTCCAAAAAAAAAAAGAAAAGAAAAAGAAAAAAAAAACCCTCTAATTTGTGTCCCAAAAAATTTTAGCTGAATTTTTCCAAAATTCATTAATATTTAAAGAATGGTCCAATACTTTGCTTAGAAATATAGGTAAGCACATAAGAGCAACCTTTTTCAAACACCGTACAATAGTATACTTTCCAATATCATGAATCTGAATTCAATAGTTTTTCGTAGAATATCAGAAAGCCTTTTTTTTTTAATTGACGAAACATTTTTCAGCATTCAAAAGATGAAATAAGTAGATAATGGTTCTGTTTTTCATATTCTTTTTCATTTATTCTTTCAAATCAGTTTTATTAATTAACTGGCAGCACTAGCAGGAATATTTGATCGCTTAAAAGCGAATATTCGTAATATATTAATAGTTTTTAACTAATCAAGAAATTAACTATTTAACTGTCATATAACATCCATAGGAGCTCACTTTCTGATTTATAATATTTGGGAACAAAATT
The DNA here is from genome assembly GCA_026543055.1 of Argiope trifasciata. Classification (NCBI taxonomy): domain Eukaryota; kingdom Metazoa; phylum Arthropoda; class Arachnida; order Araneae; family Araneidae; genus Argiope; species Argiope trifasciata. Next base: position 428,595 of record JAPMOQ010013989.1, read on the forward strand.
TTAAGAAATTCTGTGCAGTAGTTGGGATTTCCGGACGGAACAAAGATGTAAGAGTTTTTATTACATTTTTATGGATTGTCATGATCCACTATTTTCTTTGGGATTCATTGAATCATCAGATTAATTTTAATTCTTGTTAATACTTTATTTCAAAAGGAATAAATACATCCTCTTTCGTAAAACATTTATATCGAATAAGAGTCTCCCAGTCAAAAGGGAAAATGGATCAATTTTATTTTCAGCTAATTCAAAGATTATATTTGGCGATATGAAAACCTAAAAATAAATAAATCTAATAAAATAAATACAACTATAAGTTTATTCTAAAGCGACAACACTAAATAAAAAAAAATCAGGTTTAAACCTAGATGGCGCCTAGGGGGGAAAAGCCATATGAATTTCAAATTGTCTTTTGTAGTAGACATAGCATAAAAGACCGCCTAAAATATTTTCAAAGAACTAGGAAAAGATTTTCATTCAATTGCCGCAGCTAAATAACATATATTTATATAGAATTTGAGAAAAGTATTTTGAATCATTCCTCTCTTTATATTTTACTTCCGAGTATAAAACTTGTAAGTCTGTATTTTAAAAGGACATGTTCCTTGACATGATTGTTGGAATCGTTAGTTTTAGATTTCAGTACTTTTGACACGCTCCAAGAAAAAAATCCAAACCTTTTAAAGGTTGAATGTCGTACTTTTCAAAGCCAGCAACAATAGCTGCTTTTACACATGTCATGCAATGTCTCTTTACTTTCCTATTTCGATAGGGCTTAGATTTGACTTTTGATATTCTATACATAGAGTTTATCAAATACTGGAACGATATTATAAAACAGAAATAACTGCTACTGACCTCGCTTCCTCATGAAAAAAATGTCGTTTTAAGTGTATTTGTTAATGTGCAGAGTAAATGAAGAAAAGTATAATATTTTTCATAAATTCATCCATTGGGAAAGATATTTCTTTACATAGAAATTCTAAACAAAATTGAAATTGAACTTTATAAATAATTATAGTTTCAATACAATAAGTATTAATATACTTAATTTCTCACTTATTTTCTAATTTTTATGATAGTAATTTAGATGAAAGAGATTTAACAGAAAAATTGATAAAGTAACACAATTCATACTTCTTTCAATTAGAAATGACTTTTGCTTTTGATATTATTGATTAAAGTTTATGAAAGTTTGGTACATCATTTTTGTATGGTATGATATTTTGTGATTTTTTGAGGCAAGAGCCATATTTGGATAACTTTCGTCCTTTATATAATAAAAAGTTAAGATCAAGGACATCAAAAGCTGAACTAAATTTTTAAAGGGTGTGCTAAAAACATGGTAACATGAGCAAAATTGTTAAAAAGCAAGTTTCAAGTAAGGAGCTATCAAATATACGGCAAAAAACAAATAGCCTTCAAGAAGTTAAAAAAAGATTTGGATGGTGTATTTCATTCATCAAGTCACGCAAGATAACAGGTGAGGAGTTAAGAAATATCTGACCATGGGAATTAAAAGAAAAATATTCCATTAGAGTATGTTTGACAGTAAAATTAGTCTGGCAAGTAAGACACACGGGTGACGCTTTCTTCAAAAATGAGGTACTTATGTTTGAAACGTGCATGCTCTATACGGAGACGAATCAATTTGATTCAAACTTTGGAGTGAGTTTACAACATAGAAATAACTATTGCAGCTTTCGTTTCTGAATGAGAAGTGAAACAATACTTGACATGTTTTCAACTTTATTTGGTAATTCGCAGAATAAATCAAGAAAAGTGTAAAATAATAAATATTAATAACTGTAATTTCTCTTTTATTCGTTAAGCTATATTCCTTATAAATAATCGATAGCTTTAACAAATTAAACATTAATAATTTTAATTTCATCTAATAAATTAGATACTGAAACTGAAATTCTTTATCATCTATTTCAAAGATAATGAGCATTTCGTATCAGTTTATAAAATATTGAATAATACTTTGTCATAGGAATTTCCCTGTGAGTTTTTGTTTGCGCATAAAAAATTAAAAATAATAACCAAATATTTAAGCCTTATTTGATACTAATCTGATAAAAAGAAGCATATTTGACTTTTCAAAAAATACGCTTATCATTTATCAAACACTTTTTCTTTGAAAAATGTAAACAAAATTAAAACTCCACGTAATCGAATAAAAATATCACTATATTTAATTTCCATTTTAGTTACTTTGTTGTTTATACAATGAGTAAATATATGTTAATAATTTATGAATCCTTTAAAAAAATGACATGTCAAGAAACTGAAAATGAGTAATGAATTATTCATTAAAAACTATTTAAAAATCCAATATTTAAATTTAATACTTTGAAAAAATTCTCCATTTTGCCTTGGAACTTGTCTTTTTAACATATTAAATGCCTTCATGTTAACAAATTCAAAAAAATCACTCCATGTTATGAAATTTTTATATTTATTAGCCTATTCAATAAAAGGAAATTGCTGAAAGAAAACTGCTCCTACATTTTTCCATTATAGAAGCTGATATAATTAATGAATAAAGAGTCGATTAAACTTTTTGAAATTAATTGCTATTCTAAATATTTTTATTGGAAGTCATAAATATTCATTGACTGGTAGATTGTAATATAGATTATAATTAGAAATTCATTACCCTCTTGGCTTTTAAAACAAAAAGTTTATATTTATTTGGAAATGCATTTTTTTTTCCTTTTGTTGAATTACGCTGTCATGAACCTTGTTTTTTTCTAATTATATTTTACATTTCGTTGATCTATTTTCTGTAATAGGATATACATGTTCATGCTTCTATCATTCTAATTAAAGCTTAGAAATGAAGTTTAAAGAATATTTCCTGAAAACCCATTCTTTATAACCTTGGTATTTTTTTAGTTTAGTTATATTAACGTTCTTATTTATAAAGCAGCACTAGACTATTTTGGGATTGACCTCGTAATTTTGAACCGCGATCATATGACGAGTTCAAAACCAGAGCTGGCACTCTCTCTCCAATTTTTTTTATGCCAAACCAGCAAAAGGACGTTTTACCATGACAATTTAACGTATACCAGATCTGATTATATGGCGTTTCTTTGGTGGATTCGTGTCTCGAAGCTGAAGCCTTGCAGGTCCGAAGCCAAGAACTTTCCACCAATTCACCGCTGTCCAAATTGATATACTTTGTGAGCTGACAGCTCTTATTTGGATTTTTCCATCATATAGTTAGTAATATAGTTAGGTCTTATAATATTTTAAATAGCTCATTGAGTTCAATTTATTGTATCATCGTAAGTCGGGTCCTCTAAAAAGGGGTAAATTAATTTGGAGATACTGAAAAATGTTGATGATATAAATGATTGTTTTCTACCAGAGGAAGAAATCTTACAGTAGTTGATTATATTTTTGAGAAAGTTATCCTTAAATAACTTCTATAGAAGAAAAGAAAACTTATGTAGTTAATTTACACTATCTTATGAATAGTATCAAACTACAGGGTGATCATAAAATAAATTTCCCTGTTTGCTGGCATCTGTGGCTAAAAATGAATGGATGAAATGAAATCATGGAAAGATGAATTATGTAGAAAAACAATACTACCCACAGTTTTTGATAGCTTAAAATGCTGGCACTGTGAGAGTTATGAGTTCTGAATCTTTCTGAAAAGAAACTTATGATGCCGGTAAGCATTGCTATTCTTATGTACAACATTTTGCATACGGTATATATCCAAGGCTGAGTGTAAAATGTCAGTTTCCATGTTCAAAACAGACGATCTTATGTTCTATTTCAAGACATGTAGGTTTGCTTAAGAGCAGCCACAGTATTACTCGGCTATTGAAGAACAGTTTTATCAGTACTCATGCTGAGATAAAGATAGGATCCATATTCAGTAGGCATCAACAGTAAATCACGAACAACAGTCAAATTCGAACTGCTGATAGGTCCTTTGTTCTCCCTTTTTTACAAGAAATGCAAGGGGCTGCTGTCACGTGAACGCATTAGAAATTTTATATAAATACATCTCAATATGCAAATTTCCTCGTTCGTACATAACTGCAGTATCAATATTTCCCTTATCGGCAACTATTAGTACCATTTTTTTTCTTTGTGGAATTTATTTTCCCACGCCTTTCATAGTATGTATAAAATGTGGGTCCGTTTCATTCATTCGTCTTAGCTGTAGAAGCCGATAAGCATGACAAAAAATTCTGGTTACCTTGTATATTATTACTTTATCTTAGTCCACCTGGATTAGATCTAATGATGAAGAATGATTCTTTGAAAAAAGGCTCCAATCCATGAAAGAAACTTTGGAGAACTTTAAGATAATTTTTTACCTTAAAATATACTTAAGTCCAATATTGATTTTGATTTTCTTCCGGAAAGACGTTCAGGAGCTGGTGACCCGCAAATATGTTTATTCAGAGTACAGACATTAAACAAATCATGTACGCATCGTGGCTGTAGTGACATCCTATTCCTTTTCAGGTTTTCAACAATAATAGTTGGGGTATATTTAATGTCTTTCGTATTTAGTTAGTATTCTTTAATAATATTATCCAACTAGTCATAAGTACATACGTATATAATTTCATTCAACTCAATTGCCATTTATTATAATCATCAATCTGATCATTTAACTATTTTAAAATCTCAAACGCAGACTGTCAGCAAGAAATTCTTTATAAATTGTTGTTGCATGAAATTCCTCAAATTCCAGATATTTTTGAAGAAATTCCAGTAAAAAATTGCTATGCTTTCTTTTGGTGTTTCTTTGCATGCATGAAGTATACCGCTTTTATAAAAATTCATAAATATCTGTCACAAACGATCATTTTGTAGTAAAATATTTGTATGAAATTGTTGGTTATAATAAATGATGTATATTTTGAATACTGTTTCGTAAAATGGTGGATTCTGGATTTCATAAAATTGATTTTTTTTTTTATTTTGGAAATTTCTCCCCTCCCCCCTCCTTAAAAATATCAATAATTCAGGGCTCCATAATATGTTTTGGAAAGTTTTTCTTATAATTATTTCCATCTATAATTTCAGATAAAATAACACTCATTGTATATGGTGTACATTTCAGTGCAAATGCATTGCTATAATTTATCAAAAATAAATGTTCTTGGAATATACGTCATTAATTTGATATTATACCGACATAAAATAGATTGCTGCACGTGTTAAGAATTGAAATTTATCAACATTGATTCGTAAATTATATCATAATTAACCGTCTTTGGTAAAAAGTTTATTTATGCAAACTTTTAGCTGCTAAATGATTAACAGGGAATTATTTTTTATAAAAAAATCATTTGAAAGACTGAAAATTTTGAATCCAATAACTTTAGTCTATATTTAAAAATATTCATATTGAAGAAAATAAAAGCTAAAATGAAAATTTTGTAACGGTGTTTAAGTGAGGCAAAAGCACGCGTTTGATATTTTCCTCTATGCGCCTGACTTACATCATAAGGTTTAATATCATAGTTGCAGTTAATATATCAAAATTGAATTAAAAAGTATTATTAAAATTGATATAAAAGATTCTAGGAAACGGTAATGCTTCATAACGGTAAAGCTATTTGAGTTTTAAGATAATAAAGACAATTTTTGTGATAATTGTGATGGAAGATATGAACAATATGCTATGGCAAGCCAAAATTACTACTAATCTAGTGATGTTTAATGTATTTTTGGGCTTGTTTAAACTTTCTGTATGCTGCTTATTTCTTATTTAACTTCATTACTCTGACTATATGTGCTTTTTGGTGAAACAGTGAACTCTTTCCAGATCATTTCTAATAATATTTTGCTGCTCAATTCGAAGCGCTGAAATTCATTGAAGTTATCGGAAATTCATATGATGGTTTATTTGTGTTTGGCTTTGCCATATATTAATAAGCACTAAATGTTTTTTCTGTGACAGGTAAGTTAGGGTATTCTATGTATGGGTTTTTAGTTTTCATTTCAGCTCATCATTTTCTTGTTAAAGAGGGGGGAAACACTAATGGTTAAAAAAATAGCGTAAAGGATTATTTTAGATTTGCTAGAAGATTTTAACTCAGCATATAACGTAAGAGATGTAGAAATAATGAATATAAAAAAAAGAAATTCCAAATACGTATAGAACAATGAACCCATTCCCAAGTGTAAATTGTGTTAGATTTAGCAAATAATATTATATAAGTCATTTGTGATTTCTTTGCTTTTATTTTTAAGTAATGCATCAAAAAATTTACGTTTCTGCATATTCACCTAGGGAAAAAACTAACTCAACAACTAGGCCAATTACGGCAACTAATTTCGCTACTTTTTGTGTTGAGCTAATCATACTGAACACTACATATTTATTGTACAAATATAATTGAAAAGATATATTTGCTCTGATAAGAGGAATTTCATCAATTCTGATTCATTAGTGAAGCTATTAACAAGCATGGTTATAACACAATTGCTGGCATTGTTTATTTATTGAAGCATGACTTAAAAACAAAGTTTATCTGAATTATACAAATAAATTTTAATGCCTTTTTTGAAATAACATTGTTTTATTTATTCTGGCCAGCATAGAATAAGTGCAATAGAAAAGAAGTCTAAACACATACAATTAATTATGTCAGTGTGGAATCATATTTGCTTTCCATTTTAATACTTATTTTTTAAGTGAATAACACAGAAAATAATTTATAAAATATCTGTTTATTTCAGACGCACCAGTATGTCGAAATCCCAACGTAGCAGTTCATGGTGTAGCAAGATATGAAGCAGTCAATGTAAGCTGCGATGTTGAAGCTGACCCACCTCAAGTGAGTTTCCGCTGGGCCTTGAACAACACCGTTGAGAATATTGACATTCCTTCATCCACTTCAGAGGGTACTACGAGTACCGTTGTGTATACCCCTCGTACAATGTTGGGATATGGAGCGCTACTCTGCTGGGCTCAGAATGAAATTGGACATCAAAAGGATCCTTGTGTAATTCGAATAATACCTGCGGGTGAGTTTGAAAAATTTATTTTTATTTATCTTAAAGTATAATTGCATTTGTTCAATTTCATTTATAACGTATTTGTATAAGCCTTTTTGGATATTTTACTTTTTATTTAAAATTTTATTTGAAAGATGCTGAAATATATAGAATTTTGTAATCGATTTTTTACTCAAATTCGAAGTTTTAGATTTTTTTGTTACTAAAAAAAAGCAATTATTTAGAATTACAAAAAAAAATGTTTTTAATAATTTTAGTACACATTTTAATAACGACTGCTTTAAAATTAGATTAAATAAAAACAATTTTTTTACGAACCCATTATAATTTCTAGTAATTCTATGAAAAGTTACTTCCTATTTTGTTATAATTTTGGATTATGAATTATAAAACAAAATATTAAATCTGTATTTCAAGAAACCCCTCTCAAAATACTATAAATTAAGTTAAATCTTGAATTCATTCACATTATATTCAATTTCTAAAGACTATTATCGAATTTCATTTTTCAATTATAATTTTTGAAGATAAATTTCGTTGATTTTCAATTTTTTTCAATATACGCACTGTACACCTAATGTAAAAATTGACGTTATTTTAAAAATTAATTAGTCTGTGGTCCCCCTTAAAACAATTTTTAACATCCTTATCTTGGATTTTTGTTTAAATAAAGTTCATGTAGATTGTAGAGTGGATTTTTTTTATTTGGGCACAATAAAGTTTGTAGATCGTATTGAATTATATTATGATAAATATATCAATTGAAATAAACAATTCTATTTTGATTTTCTACTCGTTTTTCCTGTTCATTTATATCAAAAACTGCAATTACTAAGGTAAAATGATTTAGTTCCTTTCAAAATTACCTGAATATAAACAGTAAATAATCAAATGGATTTGTTTTTAAAATGTTTTAATAAATTGGTTTATCAATCATATGGAGAATGAATTAATCAAGAGTTTATAAATTATTAAGTATTCTTATCTGGGAATTTTAAATGCTTTATATCCTTAAATAATTATTTAGAATTAAATAATAACGAATGCCCATTTGTTTTGCAAAGTAACATTTTTCGTAACAGTTCTGAAGAATATGGTTGCATATATTTTAAAGAACTAATGAATAATACTGAATAATTTTTTTTGAAATATTTTTTAAGCCCAAGGTTTACATTTGAAGAATTTCTTACACCCATTTTTTCTTTTTTTTTGTTAAGAAATTTGATGAATTCTATCAGATTGGGTTACATTCATGTTGGAAACATAAAAGAAATGTTAGATCTATCTACAATTATCAAGTCTTTAAGACATTTCAAAATATTTAGAGAACGGATTAAAAAGAGCATTTTAACAAAAAAAATCAAAAGCATTTTTTATTATTCTCTTTAAGAATATCATATTTAAATACTTTTATTTCAAAACAACAGTTTTTGCATCTCATACAACAAAATTTGAGTTGTTTGTAATAAGATTACAAATACAATTTAATGGATGTCATCTATTTTTCGGTTGTGACTTTTATATTTTAAAACCTCAAGTATTTTCATTTAGGATTTTACAAATAATCGTAAAATTTAACAATTACGTTAAATTACGACGATTACGAAAACAAAATAAAGGATTGTAAATTAATTGATTTTCAAGTAAATATGCATATATTCTGGTGGCATCCAAATACAATCTCGACATTTCTAAATAACTTTAAAACAAACAGAAATTAAATATTTCAAAACAATTAAGGAAATATAAATATCTAAAATATCATTTACTTATGTATATTTATTTCCTATTTTATTAACACATGAATTAAAATAATATTTCGAGTTACATAAAGTTATTTTTGATCCCCCACATAGTGATTTCATCTCCTTTCACATATTCAAATATATTTTTTTCTTATTTAATATTTTGACTAGAAATTATCATTTAATGAAATACTAATTAAGTCGCAAAGCATGCGACACTAAACAAACAGTAAGATGCATTAATTCATTTTTCAGCCAGATACATTAATTAAATACTTTAAAGATGCTTCATGGCACTTCAAAAGCGAAATCTCATTTTAAATGTTTCTCTTTCAGCATCCTAATAAAATAAAAACAAAAATAAGCAAGTTTAATCAAATAAGCAATAATTTTAGGTTATTATTTGGTGTTTTCAGTGTAAATACCATAAACAAGGTAAGTTTTTGTGGTTTGCGAATCTGCAGAACTATAAAATTGAGACGAATTAACTGAAAGATGTAATTTTTGACAACAATACTAAATTTTTAACTCTCATTTCTAAAATTACTTCAATTTAGGTACCTCAAATTAATTGAATATATGAGTTTCTAATTTAAAAATAAGAAAAGTCCCTTCACTTCACTACATACTGAAATGTGTTCTTTAGGAATAGATACAGAAAAGAAATTCCTGCTTAGCTTATTAGTATTAAGCAAATAAAGGCTCTGGGCTTATTTGAGAACTCTTGGATTTGGGGGGTGGGATGAGGTAGAGATCCTAGCAAAGCATGCTTCGCTGATATTCGTTTAACACTAGAACTATCGATGTTAAGTATAACATCGGTAGTTCAAGTGTTTTACCACACCCATCAAATTGACAGTTCTTTTGTTATTCCAAGGTTTTCAATGTAACTTTTGATTAAATTGGTGTAAATAAAAGAATACAACAAAAACAACATATAATTTAATAATTTCTTTATTGCTAATAAAAGAACCAAGAGAAAAAATGTATCTGTGAATAAAAAATATCCACTTAGAGCTTTTAATTTTAAATTGAATCTGAAAAAAATAGATCCTGTTATAATGGCTATCGAACACTTTGAATCAATCAGTATAAATTCATATGAAAAATGCAATTCCAATTTTTGGAAGGACTGATTGAAAGCGATGTATGCATTATTAAATTCATCGATTTGGCGAATCATGGTATAATTAGGCATAAGCTATACTGATTATGAAACTTAAAATAGCCGAGTGGAAATTTAATAAAAATATGTAAATTTGCTTATATTTTATTAAAAGTCGTCTTAAAATTCTAAAACAATACATAAATTATATACATTTTTAAGTAAGAAATTTGAATACTGTCAAGATGAAGGTTTTGATAATTTTAGTGTTAATCGTATTGAAAGAAAAAACAGATACCCAAGTGACACGGATATCCTCTTTAATTCCGTTGAACTGGCTTCGGGGCTTTTAAGTAGTGATAAAATAATAGCCTGAATATCCAAATAATAATTTGTGACTTAGTCAAAAAATGTATAACAATTCATATTTTTATTTTTTCTACAGAAACTGTCTTATTTTCTTAGATAACATTCTAACTCTATTATTTTATTACAGGTCCTCCAGAATCTGTAAAAAGCTGCACTGTGTCCAACCAATCAGTATCACTCTTAGTCGTGGAGTGTGAACCAGGGTATGATGGTGGAATGAAGCAGTCTTTTCATCTTGAAGTTTACAACTCAGCGGTTGAGCACCTCCAGGCGAATGTCTCATCCCAGGAGGCACCCGTGTTTCAAGTTGGCAATCTGCCTCCATCAACTTCTTTCATACTCGTCTTGTACGCCTCCAACGCAAAAGGACGAAGTAATTCTGTAGCCCTCATGACCAACACATTAACTCCGGCAGAACGAAGGACAGAGGAGGAAGCTACAAATGGTAAAAATAAAAAAAAAGTTTTATGTTTCATTTAAGCACTCTTGCCTCCAAGCAGTACTATCATTAAAACATTTATGGCTTGATAAGAATGAGATAAATGTTATTTTTCATTCTTTCCTTCAAGTTAATGGCCATATTAATGAAAACCAGACATTGCTCGCGAGGTTCACCTGATAACAAACCGCTTCCAACAATTTCAATTAGATTAGCTAAAAATAAATATAATTTGCTGTGACTATAATGTATTGGAATTAAATTATTTTCGCCATGGTAGTTGACGATTTGTGAAATGATTTCAATTGCTTTTGAATTATGATTTTTTATGAATAAACATTTTGGAGTAATCTAGTTTAATTTGGCTTAATTTTATGAACTGTTTTTATTGCATATTTAATTACGAATATCAGTAGCTCATGCTTCCTTATCTAATATATACAAGTGAATTTTTGTTTGTTCGCATTATGAACTAACTTCTCCTATACAGCCAACCATCTCGCCACCACTGAACGTAGCAGTATCTACAGGATTTGTTGTGATCGAAAGTATTATGAGCTACCGTATCCTTCATCCGAAAGCGATAAAACTTTGCCAACTTATTGTTTCGAAAGAAAACCCATGTGTTTCACATAACCAGTTATATTTTGAATGCTCATGTATCGGATATCCAAAAAATATATTTGTTTTGTTGAAGGCAAGCGATACAAAAAATGTTGCTTACCCTAAAGAATACTTGAATAATAAAGTGAAAAAAGAATATAATAATTATTATTTATATTTCTCCTTTATATAACATTCCTAATTAAACAAGATAGCTTTTTGAAATTTCAAACGGTATTTCCAAAATTATATCTTTTGTGGAAGCGACGCACCAAGTTAGAACCAGCTAGTATGTCAATAAAATTCAAATTAAGAAATTGATAACAATTATTTAGTTCATGATTATAATAAATACTTTCATTATTTTTACGAAAAAATAAATACTTGATACTCGTTTTAAATGAATACTTGGAAAGAAAAGTAATTGTATCTAAAAAAATCAAATTTATATTATCCTCTTTTAAGAAACATTCTGATGAATTTTTAGCATTTAGCAAAAGCTACTATCTATTTCTTAAATATCGATATTTTTATGTTTTAAATTAATGTCAAGCAAAGACTTCCATTTCCTAATTAATTCAGCATTTCCGTTCCCGATCATTTAAAAACAAACAATAATTATTTCCGAAGACTCTCAAACTAATTTTTAAGGAGGGTGATTTCAATTCAATTTGTAAGATTAAATTTATGTTTCACGCAGTCGGTTCTTATAAACCAAAATCTAATTTCATGTTTACAGAATTTTGAAATTAATTAAATGAAATATACAGCCTTGCTGAAGAGAGAGCTAAATTGATTTCTCTGTTGGAGTGCTTGAGACAAGAGATTAGAAGGAAATATTGCAACGACCTAATTTTGTTGTTGATAATATTAATAATTAGTGAGTTGAAATTTAAGTCACATTATAGCTACTCTTACCACATCATTAAATAATTGTACGATTGAAATATATCTTGTTAGAGAATAAATTAAACAGTTTATCGCCTATATAAACCAAGAAACATATTAACCATGCTGTTCTGTTCATATTTATTTCACGTATGTACGCAACGTCAGGGTCAATATGAACCGACTAAGAATACTACTTCAAATGCACTTTTTAAGTAGGATATTCTTGCTGTTGCATATTTTGTGACCCCTAGTGTAGTTTCTATAATATTAACAGCGGTGTATTGAGAAGAATGTGGCAGGGGATTTAACTTCCCTTTTATATCATGATTTATGGACTAAATACTACATTTATCATTGATTTGTTGAATATCGGTATCAAAGCCGTTGTCAAAACTTTCACTGACAATTTCATCACGTGTATGACTATCATACCCCGATACTTCTTTGCTATCCGAAGCTTCTAATCAACTATATCAGAGTGGTTCAAATTTTTGTGATTCGCCGTTTTTTCTCTCACATTCGCTGGACGACTTTTTTCTAGTGTATCATAAAGTGAAGTATAGCAAAAAAAGTTGCAATAATAGCAGATATTGGCTCCCTGCCAATCGTATCAACTTTTGGACTTTCCTCTGGTACTCTTGTCATGTGACCAAACACATATGCCAACGAAACAGGTTTCGAAAATGAAGAAATTGAAGAAATTATTGTTCTTCTTTTCTTTAGAATTATTCCAAGCAAAAGAGAACAGTTACGACTAAAGATAAAGGATATATAATATGCAAATTGGATCATATGGACCCAACCGATACATTAGGTATAAATAGAAAAATATTCCGAAAATGTGAATATGAATGAACCCAAATCCCTCTAGGAGTACATATTTATATTATTTACCAAAGATGTCAAGAAGCCTTATGAAAACATCCCTGTACTATATATATTTAAGAAGGTATAAATTTTATTTCGTGTCCTGTAGACCCGAACAGAACGGCAGGATTAATATATTTAAATTTGTTTTATAAAAATCTGAAATATTTGTTGCAATAAAATGTTTTATATTTGATATATTTAGTATTTTGAAATTATGTAATAATTTTATGCTTTTTACTCTTTATTAAAGCTGCGAAAGAGGAGGCTTCTAATGTAAGTCCTTTATTAGCGGTTCTTATAGGAGTCGTAGCCGTTCTCGTCGTTGTTGCAATTGCAATTATAATTGTGATGCGGAAACAAGGAAGGGATATTGATAAAAGTAAGTAGATTTTTGTTTTAAATAAAGCATAGAAATTATTTTGAAGCTTTTATTCGTGTATCAAATGATTTCGCGATTTCCCTAGTAAGTTCAAACCAAATAGCAAAAATTGCAACTTAAATTCAAACGAGTTTGATATCGTTCTTAAGAATTTTAGTTGAAATTACTTATAAGTTTGAAGATTCACTTAAATTGTACGAAACGCCTTGCACAAGGAAACTGAAAAATGATAATGTTATAATTAATAATGTTACTAATGTTAGAATTTAACTAAAAATAGGTTTTTTCCCTAAAAAAATAAATGTTAGACAAAAGTAATAAGCAAACAATATGCTGAAAAGGGAAGAACATTTGCTATCACATAATAAATTAACAATAAAAAAGAAAAACTAAACCACATTAAGAAAATGTTATGAATTTTATTTAATCATTTACTGCTATAAATAAAGAAAAAAAATGTAAAAAAAGGAAAAGGAAATAACCCTGAATATATCTTATTTTATTCATATTTATATGTTGATATTATTCAATTTATTAACGGATTGAGTTGGTTTTATTATCTGAATATACATGTCTGGTTTTGAATGTTTGAGAACTAGTGATATTTTGAGATAAGTACATTGCGAAGAAAACATTTATTAATACGAAGTTACCTTCAAAACTTAACCTTTGCATTTTTTATCAAATGATTGAATTGATGGTAGGTAGCATTCTTAAAAAAATTATGTTTTTATTTTAATTACATTTAGCAATCATTTTTCCTAATTAACTTTTTTAATTAAAAAGACGAATTTAAAATCATTATTTTCAATTTTGTAACATAAACCTATTAATGATTATCAATTTAAGCAGCAACTTATAACTTTACCATGCAGTAGTATTTTTTTTTTCATTCATTGCTTTGAAAATCATTATTTTCTCTTCACCAAAAAATACATGGCAAATGATTTTTAAAAAAGTACATAAAATTAAGGAGTATCAGGAATAAAGTAAATGTAATGGAAAATACAAACAGAAGAATTTTAAGAAGTTTATTGCGATAATTTATGAAGTAAATAATAAAAACAATTTTAATTCATATTTATTGTGAAATGAATCGAAATTCCACTTATACTCTTTTACAACTGTCTCAGAAATAATTTAGATTTGTTCTGATTGAAATATTAGCATGTTTTTTTTTTCTAAAAATTTTTTTTTCTAATTTGCAATAGAAAAATCTAGCACAAAGTATTATGAATATGTATAATATTTTATTCATCAAAATAAAAAATAATGACAAGTTAGCGTCGAGGTTATCTGGATGGTATCTTATGTCCATTCTGTATCAAATGTAATTCAATATAAATTTCAAATTAAAACATTTTTGAATATTAGACACTGAATAAATATAAAGTATTTCGACATATCTTAGACAATCGAGAAAAACTGTAATTAATCTGCTGTTCAATAAATTACAAAACATTTTTAATAGTAACTATTATATAATTCTTAACTTAAAGATGATAAAAGCACAGACATTCGATTGTTTTCAAAAATAAAAGTCTTTAATGAAGGGAATGCACATTAAAAAAAATGTTTCCTTTATTATTATACTAAAAAGGAAAAAATAATTTTTACATTAAATATCAAAAGATCAATTTTAAATCTTTGAAATACGAGGGAATGACGTAAGGAATAAAAATAAATTGTTTGTAAAAAATATAGAGGTAGATAAGAATGTTATTTTTTTAAAATTTTTATATCATTCAAAACCAAAGCTTGCTCTGCGTGTAGTATTAATATTTAATGAGGATTAATCAAATAATTTTTAATTTAAGTTTAAAATTTTAGAATATTTATCATCATCGGAAGCACACTGACATATTATAAAAATCTTGGTCATATATGTAGCAAGCACTATCGTATACTCTATTTATAATACATTCAATAAATTTGCATAAAACATAATACATTTTTAATTGTTTTAAAGGAATTTTTTTTGAAAACTAAGTATTTCTGTTCTATTTCAGGACCACCAACACAAGATAACGTCATAAAGTAAGTTCCAAACAAATCAAGATTTTTAATCTTTTTTAATTTCTCATTATTGAGTAACTTCATTTACATATTGCCTTGGATGTTATCCACTAATTAATTTTCTTCTTATCTTTAGATGTGACATACCACTGAAAAAAGACAGCGACGACATACCAGATTCGACAGTAGAAAGTCCAGACGTCATACCTAACACTAATGACTCACAAGGTAAAACTTTGAAATCAATTAATTGCGATAACATTTTAGACATTCCATTATTCCCGCCAATTTGCATGTAATTATTCGAATTTTTATTCCGAATTCCTCAATCATTAATGTGAAAATCTCAGAAGCAGCTGAAAAAGAATTTGCTCTCATCATATTTGTTTTCAGGCATTAATCAAAAGCGGATGATTCTTTGTGAGGTTCAAGTAGCTTAATTTAATTAAAGCGCATGTCTTCCAACCAAAGTGAAATTTAATTAATGTAGAGAACGGTTTTAATTTGTTGAACAAATAAACTCATTCGTTTTCTTTGTGGAACTTTCTTTTTCAGTTTATATCGCAGATACGGGAGAAATCAATGGAAAGGACGAAACGACGTACGAATTCTTCAAATCAAAAGATTATCCTTATGATTATATAACAGCCGTAAGACCGCAAAAAAGTGCAAAGGTGAGTTTTTTTTAAATTTTATATTCTACTTAAGTATCATCTAAATTGAATAAGTTGTATGGTTAAAAGTAGCATTAACAAAGATGAGATAAGCTTATGAAAATGTTAATGTTTTTAATTTAAAAAATCGTCAAATATGAAAGGTCGAAATACAGGCGAAAGCGTAATATTTATTCAGATTAGTTTCTAAAATATTTCAACTTTCTTTTACAATTTTGTACGTTCAAGAGTCTTACTAGTTAAATATTTGATATAATTTTTTTTAAAAAAATTATAAGAGTATGGAAGGTAGCACATCGCATTGAATGGAAATTTATTTTATAATCTTTATTTCTTTCCATTTTCAAATCCTTTTCTTGTATTTATTTTGCAAAATAAATATGACTATCACAGCCAGTATAGAGGATAAAAGAAGTATTTCTGAAATGATAAAATAATATTTACTAAAAGTTCAATAATCTATTCATTTTTTTGCTTCTAAAACCATATTAACAGTTCCAGAAAGGAAAGACTTAGCTTTACAGAAAACGTCATTAGATATTTATTCCAATTAATATAATGAGAGATGTACCATTGATTTAAGTTATAATAGCATCCAGATCTCCATGTTGAAATGTAAACTACCACAAAATGATAAATTATAATTAAAAATTCTGTTTTAATGTTTTTCCTTAACTGTTTTATTTTCTTTACCATTTAATAAGATGACACTTTCTATTTTGAGAATGTTTTCTTCTGATTCAAACGGAAATTCATTGAATACTTGACTTGTCTATGTATTGGAACTAATTTTAATATTGAATCATAATCGCTGTGAATGGTTTGTTTTTTGCTTACAACTATCACATATGTAGTTTTTACTGCTTAATATTTTAACAAAACTGTTAATATTTAACACGAAACTTTGAAAGATTCTATAGATTTGGTTAGCTAAGCGTAAATACTGGTTCTATAAATACATCCAAAAATAAAACGTTTCTGACGCCGGAAGAAAATATTTCCAACTATAACATAAATCTATAAAATTTTGAATAATATCTTTTGTAACATATAGCCCAATAATGCCAGAATTTCAAAACGAGCCTTTTTAATGGGTATTTTTATGATATTGTATTGATGAAATATGGTATAATCAAATATACATTAAATCTTAAATATTATTTCATATATATTATTGGTCCTATACATTCACTATTAAAATTTTTTCCATATTCCATAGCACCTACAAGGAAAAATTCTTGAAACCACACTCTACAGTAAGTTTGTTTTAGGAAAATGCTGAATGTAATTCAGATATTATAAATATATACATTTATTTCGTTAATTTTGGAAAATTTATTATTGACCCTGCTGATTGTTTGCATATTAAGCAAATTTACCAATTTTTGAAACCGTGTTAAAAATTAGTAAAGAATAACGATTTACGGAAAGTACTGAATAACTCTTAAGAAATTTATGTAATGTTTTTGAAAATTATAAAATATACATATTATTTATGTTGATAATAAAACTGGCACTAGCAGAAGTCGAAAATTTAATCTCCAACTTTTTTTTTATTTCAAAACATACTTAACTTACTAATAAATTCAATTGTTTTATCTAGGGTAAATTTAAAAATTGGTAAAAACTGATAGGATATATTTAATAGTTACATCTGTATAGACAACTGCAGTTCTCATTATAATGTCTCCATAATGTTAATTACCTTGCTCTTAACTGTTATACTGAAGCTGACTCATGTAATATCAAGCGAATCTAATGTATAA
The DNA here is from genome assembly GCA_026543055.1 of Argiope trifasciata. NCBI lineage: Eukaryota > Metazoa > Arthropoda > Arachnida > Araneae > Araneidae > Argiope > Argiope trifasciata. The sequence continues at coordinate 446,457 of JAPMOQ010013989.1, forward strand.
TAGTGTCTTAATGTTCAGCCGCTATTAAGTTGTATGAAATTACCACGAAATTAACTTTCACTAAGAAATTAGACTATGCTAATGTGCGTTTGAGCTAACAATACAGCTCTTAGTTTCCAGAACTTATTCGGGAGAAACTAAAATGTATTTTTTCATAAGCAAGTAAAGGATTATGAGATGCAAATAGAAAGGAATTTTTTGCACTTTTTTACATTAAATTATAGAAAGTACAACATAAAGCCGAATAAAACTGTTGTTATTGCTATTAGTTATGGCACTTTACAAGCTCGCTGACAGAAAGCTGACAACAGTTTAAACTTAAATTGGCTTCCCTTGTTTTGTCAGTAGCGCCAACTCGGGTAAAGAGCATGACTTAGCTACTTAATTTTTTTACCTTCACACTATTCTCAGATAGAACACAGAATAACAGCCATGCCCGAATCGAGATTCGAATGCGAAAAGCCCAGATCACGTGGAGATGCGCTACCTCTATGCCAAGATGTTGGCGTAAAATGTTTTTTTTTCATAATATCTTCATAATAAAATTGAGAACGTCGTAAAATACTGAAAGAATAATTCGAAGACCGAATATATATTTTTACATATAATAATATGAATTAGCCATGATACTGACCCTAATAGATCTCATCACTTAAAATTAATTGTATTTCTCATAAATGATTAAGTTATTCACAGTTTGTGTAATTTTAAGAAATTGCCTTCATCTGTTTTCCCCATTTGATATTCCTTTTATTTATAGCACCGTTTTCAGATTTTCATATTGTAGTATGCTAAATAATTTAGAATATTTCTTAAAATTGTAATAACTTTAATAATTAATATTTTAAAAGAATTCATTGATATTTAATTTTTTTTAAAAAATTAAAACGAAAAAATATTTTCAGATTAATTTCTGTAACTTAATACTTTTTAAAGAATGTTAACTGGCTGGTTTATGTCCTAATTCAGAATCCGAAGGGATGTCATGTTATACATCTTGCTATTTTGATTGTATAAATTGGGAGCTTTTAGAAACCTCCAAACTTTCGAAAGAATCTGAAGAAATTTCCCTCAGATTATAATTTTTAAAAAAAAGTCATATCAACCTTAATACTTTACAATCTCTAAACTAAATACAGCAGCAAATTATTGGTGTTCCATTGTTTTCTAATTCTTTAGAAACGAAATTTCTAAATGAATTAAGCTTTGACCTAAGGCTGGGTTCCTAAATATGAAAAACTCCAAAGGAATGTGAACATCCTGTTTATTCTGTGACAATTAATTGCTGGCTTACGTGTGTAGCACATTGTTTGGTTTTCTGCGATGAAATCATTTGGACGTGCGTCATATGCTTTTTTCCACCTCAAGTGCTTTCCTATAATACCTCCCCCCCATATTATTAGAAAGTGGTAAAACGTGTCTCTTTCTTGCCAATCTTAGCGACAAAGTTGGCTGCATGGCAAATGATTTGGTGATCTTGGCGACTTAAATTGGTGAGTTTGGCAACAAAAGAATTTTCTAGAGAAATCCAGATGGTCTGTACATTTTATCAACTGTGACCAGAATCTCGGAGAACATTCCAAAGACTACATCATGTCTTGTCAGTGACATCACTTCCACTGGAGAGACTAAAAAAAGCAATCTCTCAAAACTAGAAATTTCGGACAACAATCAAGCTTCTGAGCTTGTGATTGAATGCGTTCTTGTTGACTTATGCAAGTGCTGTTGTTTGTGCTACTTAAGAAATTTTAAACTTCATTAAAAATAAAGAGCCTTATTTTCTTCAGAGCTTTCTAATTGGATCATCTCCAAATACACCTAAAATTATAATTTTGTAGCAATATGCAGAAATTTGGAAAGAAAAAAGACCCCTTAGGATTAAGAATTTGGTATTTGCTTGTTGCATTTTACGGGAAGTTTTGTTAAATCGTTATATCCACACTTTTTCAGAGAGAAGAAGAGATCACATATGCTGAACTGGCTCACAAAGAAGCTCAATGTCCGATAGTGAATCGCACGCAACCGCCCACAGAATATGCGGAATTAGATTTCCAGAGGAGAGTGCAAACGTACCCATGGCCACCCTCCATCAGGGATGACCCAATGAGATCCTCTTTAGAGGCTGGGGAATTTCCTCTCATTGGAGGAGGGGCATCACACAAGAGTAAAGTAAGTAAACAAGAATAGTCTGTTTTGTGACGATTCTCTGTTAAGGGAAACTAATGAATTATCTATGACCCAATGAGATGCTTTCCACACGAGGAGGATCTTTCTGGCATTGGAGAAAAAGCATCCCACGAGTAAAATGAGTAAATAGGAAAGTTCCGGATGATTTTTAAGATGGAAAGCTAACCAAACATGCAGGAAGCAAAAATCAACAAACAGCAAAATATCAAACTAAAAGTCTGATTTAAGGAGAAAAAAAATAAATATTCTTACACAAAATTATTACTGCAAAAAGCATAAAATTATTCAAAGCACAAAATTACTTAGAGATACGATTTTAAAAATAATCACGAAAATTGAAAAATAGTTACACTAAAAAACAATCAAATCACGACTTATAAACTTTCTCATTACAGTTTCCATAGGAATTCAAATAACATTTAGAAATCAGTAGTTTTCAAACTTATAAAATTTAAAATAGTGGATTCGAAAGAATGCAAAGAATGATTAATGAGATATACTTTCCATAAAAATTTCTTTCTGATTTTAGTGATTCCATTTCCAAAAACATTCAGGTAAATACATTATTTTTCGAAAACATATGATATATATTCGAATATATAGAATTTCATATAAAGTTGTTTGATAAATTGCATACTTTCAAAAAATTAAGGAAAAAAATTATGAATTTTGTATAAATTTATTTTATGTGAATACTCCATTAAAGAAAATGGTTCAAATTTGCTAGAATCGGTCTTTGCATAAATATGCTAACTAAAAATTAATCACATTTGCTGTCTTAAAGGCAATAAATACGATCTTTATATCATAAATGTTATCAATAAAAATTAAATGACAGTATGTTTGCTTCTATTAGAAAATTACAGAAGATAACATATTAACTCGATGTAAAACGCAATCATGCAGTGAACAAAACATAAGTCAAGATACAAGAAATATGAACTACATCAAAAATACCATTGTATGTAGTTTATGCAATTGATATTGTAACCTTATTATATTAACTTTGCAGCTAATACTAGGCATACTAAATAATCTAAATTGCAGTTTTGACTTCATATTTCTTGTATCTTTCACCGAAATTCTCTATTTCCAATCCCATAAAACCAATTTTTCCCATTATCTTTTGTCTGTCTGGAATAGTTACCAATAATTTAATATCATAACTCTTGCCAGAATTCTTTTCTTTGAAATGTCTGTAATATATAAGAATATGTTGAGCGATATGAATTCCTCACAATAGTTGTCTTCATATTTATTATCATAGTTTTTTTCTTTCCAATATTGAAATTTTTTATGTATTATTCGTTTATGTTAGGTTAGGGGCAATATAATAACATTATTTTACTAATTTTTAAATTTTTCGTATACTTTCAGAGGCATGTCGATATGCCGTAGTTAACTATGTCATATAGTAAAAAATAATTTTTGCATTCTTACTATAAATCTATCCGTTTTCTTAAGCTTCAAATTATAGCTTGCAAAGAATTTTAAAATCTTATAAACTAAAATAATACTCCAAGCATTTGAAAATTCCATCGGCTAAATTACAAACCACAGCCAGATTCCAAAAAAATTACAATTGATCATTAGCTTTTATATAAAAAATGAACGAAATATTATTAATAAAATATCTTTATCAAAGAAAAAATCGTTTGCTTTTCCCTTTTAATAACATTTTATCTGAAATAAAAATAGTAGCAGTTATAAAATATCTGAAAAGGAATCGCTTGCTAAATGTCTATTTACAGATTTAGATTATGCTATTTACCAAATAATCAGTTTTATTGAAAAAGAATTAATTTCATAATATGATATGAGTTGAGAACCATACCAATGTTTTTTAGATAGAAAAGTAGCGATAAGTAAACTTAAGTACATCAACTGTCTAACAAAATGCATTTCCTTACAGGAGAGCTTGCACATTCCCGAAACGACTACAGAAACAACACCTTTGTGAAAATAATATTAATTTCCTGAAAGTGTTCATAAAATATTCAAACCCTGTGCCACATTTCGCCAAAAAAGACATTTCTGACTCATGGAAATGGGATGATCCCTGTTGTATTACATGGATGTCGACTTAACAATGAATTATTTCTGATTGCACACATGGTATTAAGATTCCCGTCCTCTGATGATGCCTGCATTTGTGATTGATTGACAAAGATTAAGAGAAAAACATTTCAAGAAAGAAAGTGTTTTTATTCGGCATGGAGTTCGAAAGCCAACGTATTTCGAGCAAAATAAATGAATTACTGCATGGATACCAGAGCTTTTAAAAGTGCATAGGCATTAAGGTACACTTGCCATTGTAATTATTGAAGGTTTCTGTGATTTTTGGAATTGTTTGAGAAGTTTTACTGTGACATAGTGGCTTTTGTTGATTTCTCAAGATTATGAAACTGACCATAAAGAAAGAAAGTCTTGATTTAAAGAATCATTAAAGTGTTTTACCGAATGATGACACGTCGATAAAATACTCAACTATGAATGATAACTTGAATGAACGTGAAATACGATCAATGATAGGAGGAATTCTAGCTCCTATATTATGCTCAATTTAAACCTCAGTTACTACCAAACAGAATTATTGAGGACATTAAGGGGAAGTATGGATATTTCATACTGATTAATTTCTCCTCTGCACAACTTACAGAATTTCAGTTGATGGAGCTTATAACTCATTGAAATGTTGCTGAAGGAACAATAATTAGTGGCTATTGGTTCCAGTTTAAGCAATGTTTATAGGAATAAACTATTCTGTGTGGTGCTCTTTTAATTAATCAGACAGTCAGATAGTGTTTTTTAAAGTGGATCATCTTTCACTGCGAAGTAGATCTCACTTTCTTCCGATATTGTGGAAAAATAAGTTGATGTTGTAACATTGTAAAGTAAGTATTTGATTTTCATATTGAATTATTGCTCCATAATGAATTTTTATACATCACAAAATTAAAATATCGTATCGATAATTTAAAATAAATATCTATAATTTCCAGGGATTTTACCTTTAATTTATTTTAACTTGTTCATAATATAATGTATAAGTATAATTGCAGCAACGCAAATGTTAATGCTAAGAATCATGTTTGATAAGTTTATAAACCCGTTTCGACAAGAATAATCGTCATGAAAAAAATATAAAATTTTACTATATGACGAACGTATTCATCACAATACGTAATAATATTGCTATGTTTTTGCAGCAAAATTAAGTTGCACATTTTCAGAAAAGATCGAAAAATTAACTGATTAAAACTGTTCGTGAATTTTAAGGAACTCTTAATTTCAAATAAAATATTATCTTACAATAAAATTGCACAAATCTTTAAAAATAAGATAAAAACTAAATTTGAATGGTAATCCTTAACACTTGGATAGTGACTCTCACTCTCCATTCAAAATTGTGCATTATTTTAACACTTTTGTTTGTTAAACATACCTGTAGAGTAGTAAGGAGATGCAAATTAATTAAAAGTGATGATTCAATTAAAAAAAATATTTATTTTTCGGATCAATAAGACCAATAACCATGTCTTTGTATTGGATAAATAATTAGATACCGAATTACCTTTCCATAATTTATTGCATATAGTTAGCTAATATAGTTCTTGAGTGCAAAGGGTTAGTTATTTAACTCTTGCATATGAGCAACTGTAATTCAGAAAATGTATTCATTTATCGATAAAAATACATTAATATTCACATATAAAAATTTAGATGTCCAGGAAATATAAATAAATAGTTGTTTATAACTTCATCAGATTAAAGTTTCTTAATTACTTTATATATTTTATTCTTCCCAAAAGAACAATTCTTCATTTTTGGAATTATACCTACACAATCAAAATCAGTTCAATTTTAAACGAACTTTGCTTATTTGATTCAGAAATTTTTAGATAAATCTATTTTTTAATTATAAATAAAATAATAATTTTTTAAAATAAAAATTATTTAATTAACTAGTTGATAATTAATTTCGTAATTTTTTATTTGAAGCCTGGTGGCGTAGTGGTAGCACTTCAATCTCCCAATTCACAGGTTCGAGTTTCGATCCTCGGGCTGAGTAAGTTCGACTCAGCCTCTCATTCCTTCGGTGGATAGGTAAACTGAGGACCAAGCATACTTGTGAACTAAACATTGGGGATTTCGCATTAGGCTGGCCACCTAAGCGGGCATGTACCTTGCACCTCAGGGCCTTTGTTCAAGAAAGCAGATATGGGCACTGTAGGCTTCTGTCCGTATGGGGTTTAGTTTAGCTATTTACAATTTAACCGATTAAATAATTAATGCACAAAAATAATTTTCTCCTGGCAGTAGTTCCTTTTTTTCCGGATATGAATTACTGATAGGTATTAGAAACAAGTAGACAAATATTAATAAACGAATGATATATGATTTAATATATATTGGTTTATAATGGACTGTTAGCAAACTTTAATACCACTGAATTTTGGAAAGCGAAATAATACCTTTATTTTTAAACGTTAGTGCTCATAACAAATAATTTTATGAACAAATATTTGCTGCATAATATGACTTGCTTATTGCTCTGAAAAATTAATATATATAATTCTTTTTTGTTGAATTTTTCCGGAAAATTGATATACATATTTTTACTATTCTTAATTCTTTTTAAAAGTCAAAATTTAATAAAATGAAAGTGATAAAATGATGCACTGCCTTGAATGGTACCTGAGAGGAGACATCGGAGTGCTAAGAGTTAAATAATTTCTCGATACCCTATTCAAATCATATATAAAAAAAATTATTACAAGTAAAATAGCCTTTCGTATTTTCACTTAAGATCAGAGAAAATTTAAGAAAAAATTAGTAATAAGACTGTTAAAAACTGATAAATAATCTTATAATTTTATAACAAAAAATCCAAAACATTAAAAAAAAATTACGTTGTATTTAATAAACTCAGTAGAAAATTCTAATTATAACAACCACGTATTTTCCTTTTTTACAGACAAGTTCAGTTTACCTACTCAAGCTCATTAAAACTTTCGTGCATCTTTCATCTTTTTAATATGAAGCAAAAGGAAAATATGATGGAGGAGAAGATCTCCGGTAAAATTCTGCATGCAAATCTTCAATCATCCAGTCGACGATGTTTACAGTAATTATGTATCTTCAATGGAGTTTAAAATTGTTCAATTCATGAACTGGTTAAAAGTTTATTTGAATTTTTAAATCAAAAGTAATTGGGAGGATAATTTCTCAGAGTTGAAATTCATTCAATTTTAAACTTTTAAAACCAAATGTTTAAAATATATAACGTCAAATTATAAAGTTAGAGTGTTGTTATAGGCTTAAACGGCAAGACTTGGAAAATGAGATCCAAAATTATATGTGTATTATTTATACAGAAGCCAAAGATTATTAAAAGTACTTTAAAGTATTAAATAGAATCAGAAATATTTTTTGAAAAAATTAATAGTTCCTTTTTGTTTTATTACCTTCTAGATAAGAATTTTTTTTTTTTTTTGGAATCGAATCAGAAAATTAAAAATGTATCATAAATTTCTAACTAGATTTCTGATTAAATTAAATATTATAATTTTTTAAAAAAATATCTATCCAAATAGATTTGTATTCCAAAAAATAAAATTTAATTAGTGCATTTTTTCTCAAAATGTTAAAAAATGAAACTATGCTAATTTCCACAAGCCAATTATATCATTTTAATGTAAGAAAACATTTATCTGTAAGGAACTTTTGTTTTCTATTTTAAAAAAAAGTGGTTTTAAATCACTCTATAGATTTATTTGTATTACGGCACATAGAGTTTTTATTAAAGGAAAAATAATAAAATAAAGATATTTTAAATAAATGAAAGATTAATCAAATTTTGAATTTGCAATGATTGTATAATTTTTTCATTAATGATATGAATTAAAAATATTAATTACTTTTGAAATATTTGCTCAGAATAATTAATAAGGAAATTATGCATATTATTTATATCGTTACAATAGAAAAAAAAAAGTATACCCAGCGAAGACGCTCATAAATGAAACAATTATAATTTAAATTCAAACAATTTTTAGGAAATACATTTTAATATTAATATGTTTCATCAAAGTGTTTTATCTTTCTAATATTTAAGCAGTTTAATTAATATTCAGATAAAATGTGAAGATAATTGTTGTTTTCCGTTATTACTGTTTATTTATTTCTAATCATATTTTTATATTACTGAAACGGTTTAGTTTAAAACAGTTTTCTTTAAAAACATAACAAATATAACTTTATAAGATGTCAAAAATCAATTACACCTAATGATTTGAAGTAGATTTTAAAGTTCTTAACTGTAAATAGAGCAATATTTTATGTTAATAATTAATAAACAAAAACTTCTGTATCAGGAATACTTTAGATTTAAGGATATAGAACTTTACTCGAATGTTCATTATTATTATCTGTTTATAAATCATATATTAAATATTGAGTTTCCATTTCAAATTCAATATTTTCAAAGCTTAACATCTTTAAAAAAAAAGACTGAATATGGAAAATTATACATATGTTGAGAAATTCTAATTATTGATTTTTAAATAGAACTGTGCATACCAATTTTCTTTAAAAAGAATGATTAGAACTTTAATTTAGTAAAATCGAGTATAGCAATAAAATATGAAATACAATAAATGAAAAAAATAATTTTCAATTTAACTTCATATGAGATTAGTAAATGATGGATATAGTGTCTAGTTTTTATTTTATTTAAAATTACGGTATTTATTTGAATAAAGTATTTTTCGTATAAAAATACATGAGTTATTTAATATAAATAACCCATATATATTACATGGGTTATATAATATTTATGTTATACCCCACTTAAATTATAAAAGCCATATAAATAATTTATATAGGTTTTGCACACAAATATACATGTGTCAGATAAAATTTTCATTTCACAATGTATAGTTTGAATTTTCAATTAATTCAGTAAAATTATTTTTATGCAAGCAAAAAGGTTTCACAACCCACAAATAAATTGCATAATTAAAAAAATACTTCTTTATAATAAATTATTACTGAAATTAGTAATTAACATCACTTAAGAATTGCAGAATATCAAAAATTTAGTGTAAATGAGAGCTATATCAGAATATTGGATTACTTCTTTTACGAATGATTGCAATATATCTAAACATGAGCACCATACACTTATAATTATTGAAAAAAATCACAAACCTTCCCTTTTTAAATATTTGGATTATATTTTTAATGTAATATATTATCAACATGGAAAAAATTAAAAATTTAAATATTAATTTTTCTTAATTTTAAATCTGGGAATAAGTTTAAAGAATATATAGGTCAAGTAAAATAATTAAAGGAAATAATTGTATAGTAATTATTATATTCTTTAAAAATCTAGAGATTTATTTTTAATCTCACTTTTCTAAAAGCGACTATTTCAATAATATAATAAGTGAAAAAAAGAAATGGAAACATTTATTAACTAGAAGCTACAGACATTTATAATTACTTATTTTCAGTCACATACCTTCCCTTTTAAAATATTTGGATTATATTGCTGATGTAAGATGTGATCAATATGGAAAAAAATTACAAATTTTAATATTAATTTTTCTTATTTAAAAATTAGTCAATAAGTTTATTGAAAATGTAATTAAAATGAAATCATTAAATGAATTAACTGCATAATAATTATTATATTATTCAAAAATCTAAATATATATCAAAAAATAAATTCAAAATTATGTATATATATAAAATATTGAAAGATATGTATTACTGTATGCCGCAGAATGTGACCGTTCATTGATGTGAAGCACTTTTTTAAAACCCTAAATGTAAAAAATGGTTTTCCAAACCCATTCTTTACCCAGCAATTTATACTCAATATGATTAGTTGTATCTGCCTGTCAATTTCAAATAAAATGTACATTCGGAATCAAAAGATGCGTTTCGAATGAAGCATCGTTTCACTGGGACTGGATCTATTTCGATAAGAAACTTTGAAATCTTGTATGTATTTCGAGTGCCTTCCCTTGAGACTTTCTACAAGAAAGAATTTCTGTGAACTCCAGATCAAACAGACAATTTATAAGAAAAAGAGATAAATTATTATACGTCCACTTGAAAAATGATGACTGGTGTTATAAATGTAGAAACATTTTTCAACTGTACTTGTTTTGTATGTATAAAAGAATTTTAACAGTTTGTCTTGCCGTCATTTTTGTGTTTTTCTCCTTCATCAGAATTATTCTAGTACAGTCAATCCCAGTTAAATGCAATTGTTACGCAAAATAGGGCATTAATTTGAAGCATTAAAAATATTTTGTTTCTTTGTTATCTCAGACTTTAAAGAGAAATATATGAAGACAATTATATTAAAAGCTAAATATTTCAACTTGAGTTAATTTTTTAATGAATAATAACCCTTTAAAATTCACTGTTTTTGTAATCACGGTTATATTTAACCCGTATATGGAGACATGAATTTCCACACGTGGTCAGAGGCGTGATATCAAATTGACCCCATTGTTATTTGTTTTTTGGAAACACAATACATTCTGGAAATCATCTGGATATCAAACATATTAAAATTATTAATATTATATGATTGAAAAATGATATAAGAAAAGCCTAAACAACCTTTTAATGAACATTTACTTCGTTTAAATATTTAATAATAATATACTCTAATATTAATAAGTTAAAATTTAACAAATAAAAATGAATACAATATTTTAAAATATGTATTCGTTTCGCAATATTCAAATTAAAAACAATTTCAGCGACATGGAATAAAGGACTCTCTAAATAAGAACCAGAATTTGAAAGAAAAAAAAACTGCTATACGCGCGTGTGCATATTTCGACTTATACCAACATACAGCTGAACTTGAAGGTATTGAAGAGATGATTGAGTTCAAGGACAGAGTTACCACTTTATAATATAGAGCTAATGACCAACGTAGAAACGATCAGTTTTTTAATAAGATGGAGTTTGACTTAAAATAAGTGTTTTATTTAACTATTATTAGATAAATTTATATCGATTTAATAATTTGGTTAAGTAACAAATCAAGACACACCATTTTGAACAAGTTAAGGAAAAGAAACATCCAATTTTCTGTCTTGCAGAAAAATTTGTTAAAACCTTTAGCAACTTACATAAATTTATTCAAAAATGAATTAATTGATTTCCATAGGTCTAGAAATTAATGAATTTTAGAAGAGAAGAAATTTAATTATACAATAAACAATATCTACTTTTCCACATCCTCTGAGTCTTTCTTTTGGATAATAATTAACTGATTATTATTATATCAGAATTTTAACTGTAAATTTTAACTCAGATAATTAAAAATTTCCTAAATAGATTGCTAAGTTTGCTTCAATCAATTATAAAATCTTCTAATGGGAATTACATTTCCGATTTTCATATTAAATCTAGACATTAAGAGAAATATTACAAGGTTTCTTTGCATCTCTTAAGATAAAGTATTCTTTTAAAAAAATTTGTTATCCATCTCAAACATTATAGGAATATTTCAGACATTTTCCTTAATTTCGAAAATATATCGTACTACTGGTCTAGCCGCAATTTTACTAGTTTTTGAAATGGTATTTAAGGTGGCATGTTGAGTGAAAGGCAACACTTAAGTCGAATAATGCTAGCATGAAACAGTAATGTGAAAGAATATACAAACAAATTTTACCAAGGCAGCTAATGAAACGAAGATTAAATTTATTTATTTAGTGATTAATACACGAATTACGCTTAACATATTTTTTTCTATCTATATAAATAACAAAATATGAATCCAAAAATATAAACAACAGAAGCATCAACTTCTAAAATAAACAAAACACATGAATATTATTTTAAAGATGCAAGTGTTATTTACTTTTCGTAGAATTAATTCGTCGTCAGAAAAAACGCACTTTATTCCATAGACATTATGGATATGAAACAATTCAATAATTTGCCTAGTAAAATTTTGCTCTCTGTGTAACTGAGTTAAAACAGTGGTTCCTTTAATGTTTGTTGGTAAAGAGTTTTGGTAGAATGAAGGTAATTGTAATTCCCCATAACTCACTGAGTCTGCATAATTATTCAGCGACTTACCAGGATAGTAGTAAAGTTTAGTATAATCACCAATTTGCACAGTTCTTTCACCTTCCTTCTCATTTATCTATATGATTTTATTGAAAATATAAATGAAAATGGTTAAATTTCAGCAATTTAAATCTAATACATAACAAATGAAAATTATGAGAATTGATTTTACAGAGTATACATTAAATAATTGGCATGCAAATTTTTAAATAGATGGAATTTAATTGATATTCTATTATTTATTCATGTCGAACAGACAGAACTGCATAAAAATAAAAATATATTTAGCTCATTGTATTTTTCTTGTCTGCAGACTAGTAGGACACTTTTTTAAAATAAAAGTCTTGCTTCTCTTATTTCTAAATAAATATGATGATTATATCATTGTTAAAATTTCTGAAATGTTACTTCTAGTATTCATAGGAAATTGGTGAACATTTTTGTTAATAGTTAAAGCAGTTAGGCCAGCATCGAAGTCTAAATTGCATTGTCTGTTTATGATAAAACTTATTAGTCGCAATGTCGACACGATTTAGATTTTTGAGGAAAATATTTTTTAAATAAGATCTTTTATAGTAATTATTATTGTTAGATAAGTTGGGGTCAGATGATGATGATGACACCTCAGTGGACCTCTTTTTTCTTTAAATTTCTCTTTCAAAAGATTAAACAAGCTTTAAAAGTATGCATGATGAATATAATACGGAATTGCATTTATAATCTGTGAACCTTTAGGTGAAATTCTTTACCGAAAATATATCTCTCCTATAACCATGTATTAAAATATAAAATATTGAATGAATGGAGACAGGACATAATGGGACACGGGGTTAGATTAACGGTTCGAACTTCTGGATTGTTTTATCGAACCTTACAAATCAGTTTCAATGTTTTTTCCTATAGTTTCTTTCAATCAATCCTTTTTTTTCTGTCAATGAAAATTATTACTTTATTTCTACTGTCAACTATTCTTAATGATGAAATTTTCAGGAAACTATATTTTTACCTTCAATAATTTTACTTTCTTCTCTTGATTAAGTTAATTCTTTTTTATTGAATCAATTCTTTCTCAGCATCTAGCTTAACATTCTAAAACAGACATAAAGCAGATGATTCGTGGTTTCGAACATATATTGAAACTATTTTACATGAATTTTAAGATTATGAATCTTGCATTCATATTTAGAGACGTGACTAAAATTTGATGCCTTTTTGAAACTTTCATTATGATAAAGATTATCTTTCTCTGGTTCACCTCATTGGAATTTTAAGTTTCATTCTATGAAATTCAGAGCGAAATTCATTCAAAGGAAGTCTGTCTGTGGCTGTATAATTAAACTAAATAAAAATATATTTAAAAAATTACACTAATAAAATTTAGCATATTAATTTAGCCTCTAAAACCCAGATTATCTGCAAATTTTGATGACCATTTGTCGGGATATATTTTATATGCACTTAAATGTAATAACTCGGAAATGAAATTACTTAAATAAATAAAATTCGGTACGTGATCTTGAGATTATAATCAAGGAGAAAGTTTCAAATTAAAGATTTGTAACTACTATTCTCTTATAGCATGCAAGACATTCTTGATCTTACCCAATGTCCATATTTGAAGGGGGGAGGGGAAGACTGACACTTCCGTTGATTATCCATAGCAAGATCATCTATCAGTAATGATCATTAAATAATAATAAATTTTAAATAACCCTTCTATAAGGAAAAAAAAATAAAATAAGATTTAAAAAAATAGTAGTTTCTATAGATATTTAGTATAATATATCTAGACTGATACTGATGTAGCAAGAAATATATAATTATTTTAACTATCCATAACAGTGAATAGACACGAAACAATATCAGAATAGGCAAGGAAGTAAGCATTAGAAGTAAAAATGTCACATTTTTTATAATACTTCCCATTTGATTCAAGTATTAGTTGATTTTATCTTTGTATTTGCTATTGTTAATTCAGTCATCCTGCATTTTTAACTTAATACAGAGTTTTTGTATTGTAGTCAATAGCTTACAATATATTCGATCATATAGAGAGCTGTAATTAAACACAAAATAATTGGGTAAAATATGTAACGACGGCTGCTTTCTTATCAGATATTTTGTTGCCGGATAAAAACACTTTCTAACATAAAACAATTTCAAATGACGAAATTTTATCAATAAATCATGTGTTCACAAGAATACAGAAAACATTCATTTTTCAAAACAAATTATCCATCAGAATTTTTTTTAAAGAAAAAAAAAAATCAGAAGCGGCAAAATTGCACTGATTGCTATTTTGTACTCTAACCACGAATTCTCATTATATCTCATAATTCTACAAATTATATCCGCAAAATCAGAAAATAAATTATGTTTTTAAAGTTTCTACCACTTATAACAGCTTCATTTAAACTTATTTAAATAAATATGAATATAAACATGTTCTTCAATTTAGCACTATGTTAAAATCCAAGTTTTCCATATTACTAAAACGATTTACTTATTTATTAAGGATGTATAAATAATCTTTGGTAGGAATTCTAACTCTTATATTAGTATTGTTAAAATAAAATAGTTTTTAATGCAAGTCCAAAGAGATAAAAAAAAAACAGTAAATGAAAAAAAAATTCAAAAAAAAAATCAAAGAATCTTTTGTCAAAATTTCAAAACGCTTCGAAAAACGAACGCTTCGAAACTTCCAACAACGGTTCAGAATTAGAATATTTCAACTCAGACTAGAATATGACGAATGCTCAAGTGTAAGATCGTATATCTACTTTTAGATTTTTTAAAGATTCTAATTCAATAACTCCTCCACTTTGATGCCTTGAATAAAAATGATCCTTCTCAAACGATGTATTGCAGACGCATGATATCGGCTGTTCGATATGTCTAAGTATATATTTTTGACAAAGCATATGTTTTCCTGTACGAATTTACTAACAGAAACAGCATGGCGCATTTCTTCTGAGAAGTTTACACATATTTCTGAAAAATTTATTCTGAGAACATGAAGTTTTGTTGCTGGAAATAGCCGACACTTTAAAGGATCTTTTTATTGATTTTCTTATTGCAGTGAATTTTGTTTCCACATTTTGAAACTTATCTTGAATATTTAAGGATTATTTCTGCACAGTTTGCATATGGAATATTATAATACTTCCGCCATACTTATTTTCTATTAATATTTTTAATAAACCAGTTATCGTCTGCAAAATACACCATTTTATTTATTATTAATAAGGAAGAATAAATTATTATTAAAGAATAATACATTTTCCAACATGCTTGAAGATAAATTTTCAAATTCTTTAAATACTTGCTATTCACTCATTTCTTTTCATATTAAATTTCTCAATGCTTTAAAGAATTATTTATTATATCCCCATTCCAAAAGAATTCAAGCAAATTAAACTAACTTTTCAGTTGCAACTAGACAAAGTTTTAAATATGTGTTATAAATTGGAATTTAAAATTGCAAAAATGTTCATATCATGGGAAAATAATAATTTCACTTTTTTAAGACACATAATCACTTTGAAAATAGTGATGATTTATAAGATAATAACCTATACTGATATGATATAAAAATGATATGTGATAATGATAAGATATAATAATACCAGAGTGGAAATTTATACGATAATAACCTATATTAAAGTTTTTCACTAATTTTCTTCGTTTCCAGAATCTATTTACGAATCAGTAGATAAGAAAATATAGGATATATTTACTGAAACATCCGTACAATCATTGATAAAACTTTCCAAATTTAATGAAATTAAAATATGTTTCTCTAGTTTTGTGAGCATCTTCATCAGTAATTGATTATTAAACATAATATATGTTACGTAACGGACATTAAATCTTTATATTAAGGAGTAAAATTTACCTTTCTTGCTTAACAACTGAATTTCAGTCTGATATATTTTTTAAAATGGGTATGCAATTTTAATATTGGAGGAAAAAAATTGATATCAATATAAATTTGATTTTAATGAATTGATCATAGCATTTTCATCAAATAAGCAAAATTACTATTTCACTGGGTATTTTAGTTTTTTTGTTACATTTTTAAGATGATAAATAAAATGAGTGGATGGATATTTTAAATTATTTAAAACATCAAGTCTTATATTAAACAAGATTTGATTGCTTGTACATTAATATTAACTACTTTTATTAACTACTTGAAATTTAAAATACTCCTTTTTAGCTTTAGATTATTTAACAGATAAAATATATCTTTTAATTAAATACTAAATTAAGTGTTGAAAAAGAGCCTGCGTAATGGCATGGGAGCAGCATGTCTTCGTCATGATCTGGCAGTCCCGAGTTCGAGACCTGTTTCTGGAATGGTTGTTATTCTGTGTGCTATCTATGAGAAGTGTGAATGTGTCCCCCTGCAAAAAAAGGGTTGTGCAAGAGAATGTGAAACACGAAGTAGCTAAATCGTATTATTGGCCCTAATTGGCACTGTTGAAAAAACAAGGGAGGCTAATTTAGGCTTTAATCGTTGACAACTTTCTGTCAGCGGGCTTGTAAGAGATCCATAAGTAACAACAACACAACAACAATGTTGAAAAAGAAAAAAAAAATATTAGATTTTCCCTGTTATCTATCGTTTAAAATGCGAGTTTTTGTTTGTCTTCTATAATACAAAAGCCATCACTGGCTAAGCTACGACACATTCATAGAAAGCATTCGTTTAAAATATAAACCTTAATAAAACATATAAATATACTGATCTATATCTCAAATGATAATCAAATACTACATCGATTGAGAGCTGGAAATATTTTCAAGTTATGCATATGTTTAAACAGAAATGTCTTTACCAAACAAACAAACAAAATCCGAAACAGCAAAGTGTAAATTTGTTTAATTTTTAAAACTTCAATTTCATTTTCAGATTCCGGCATTTTAGCTCTGTTTAGGTTTGTGCCTTCATCATTAATTAAACAAGCTTTCCCAGTTTTGAAATTTAATTACATACTTTGAAGCTGCGTTAAAAAATAAATTCAATGTAAACTAAACTTCATGTACATTGTGCAGGGTTTCCCAAAAAAGTAAAGTAATATTTTATCTCCTTAAATATTGCACTTTCTTTTAAACTTCTATTGACTCAGTTTCATGAAATAAATTGAGTAAATGTAAGAAATCATTTTGGCTTCTGAGTCGATTGATAAGTAGTTAATTCTTTTACGCATTCACCATAATGTAAAATGAATCAACCATAATTCATTATTTTATAGATACAATTTAATATTTCTGTCTAAAAATTTGTGGAGCTCTGATTGTTTATATATTTAGAGGGACTAATAATAAATTTAAATGAAAACTTATTTCAAGAATACAGTTTTCTTCATTACAGAAAGACTATTTGTATGCAATATATGACATCTAATCATTCTAATTCCAAATAAATTTGGTAAACAACAGAAAACATCGATTTTATATATATGCAAAAAAACTTGAATAACAGAATATTTTTGATATTTACTGAAATCCCCCAAAACGGAAAGAATTTTTTTGCGCACTTCTAATAAAAATATATATTGTAATAATCTGGACTTAGTGTAATAACGAAACGCTTGCGATTTATACTGCATACAATTGTAATGCCGCCTTAACTGTAGAATATTATAAATGACGATTTCTGAACTTCCTGTATCTTTCAAGCAAGTTCTTTTACAGAACTGTTTAGTGATTACAATCTACATGATTCTTTAATTCTCGGAGCGAAATGTGGAAGAAAAGGGATATTAAAATTGACATTTTAACAAGTAGCCTTCATCTAGGTGTCGAACAGCCAGTTTAGAGCTCATAACCAATTATATAGACTGTTTTAATATAATAGATGGTATTTATGTGACATCCGGTGCCTGTTAAAATAATTAAATAGACAATATCAAGTTTGACGATTAGAATTTTCCAACTGGATATCACTTAAATAAATTCCTTCTTTACAGAGATATTCTATTTGGACAAATGAATGCCACTTTTAGCAAGAAACAGACATGAACCTTTAAAACTTTTCCCTTTTTATATTTGTAGAAATCCATACTTTGTGCCAAAGGCCCATCATCAGCGGCTATTTCTTATAAATGTGTGGTATGAGATTTTAAGAAAATTTATGTTTCTATTTTCTGCAACATTATGTTGAATGACGATTTAACTTTTTTGCACACGATTCCGATTAATTTTGCTTCGCATAATGTCTGAAAGAAATATTGGTTTATTTAGAAATAAATGTGTCCAACGAATTTAAAATAGTTAAAAGGAAGTTAAATAATCCTATCGTATTTTCGCAATTATTGTAAAAAAATTGTAATTTTGTTATAAGTGCTGACTTATTATATATATATTAATGCTGTATTTTAATACTTTTTAAATTACATTAAACAAATTCATTCAAGGATTATGATTCCATCTGTTAAATAATGTATCGTAATGTTTATAATATTCCTGAGATTTACTATGGATGTCTCGTTCAAACAACTAATCTATGGGTGAAATGGTACAAGTGAAATTTACTTTTTCATATCTCAGAAAGCTCTATAGACAGAAGCATAACAATTTTATTTAGTGAAATTTTGCAACTGGATGTAGATTTCTAGTTTCCAAGGAATATATGTTTGTTACCCTCTTAGTGTGAACCTGCAAATACAAGAAAAACTCTAGAGAAATGTTTTCAAAGAATTTATTTAAAATTCAAATATAAGTTCTTGTATATTGGCCGATATCACCATAAAATATGTCAAGAAACAAAATAATTGATAGCATAGGAAAGACAAAAACTATGTTGAAATTATTTCTAGGCATATAACTAAATGGAATTTTACTATAACCATTAAACCATGCATATAAATACATGCACGTGTAATTAATACAATTTTTAAGCTCAAATAGGTAAGCATTCATAGTGATGCTGTATCAATGGCCTGAATTTTTAAAATGCATCTGGCATGCAAATAATGCTAGCCGTATGAAAGAATTTTATATAAACTCAAAAATCTTTCAAACAACAAAGACATTGACTTAAAAGAATATTCATTTTAAATGAGCTTCATTAAGCTTTTGATCCAACAACTTATCTCAAAATATTTATGTGGCTAAAAAAATAAAATTTTCAATTTCAATAAGAATTATAGTTGGCATAAAATGCAAATGAAATGCAGGAAAGATACAAATCTAGCACTCTTCCTTGAAGTTTTTAAATTGACTGAGACATTTATCAAATCAGAATTTATAACTTTAGCATTCTGACTTCGCCCATTCATATAGTCGCTTCCTGGCAGCTGTCTAGAATTCATCGTTTGAAGAAAGCATCCTTTTTGATAAATGTTCTTTCATTTGTGTGAAAAGGAAGTAATCACGAGAAGCCAAATGATGGTTGTATGAGGAATGTTCCCGAATGTCCCACTTGAATATTTCCATGAAGTTCTGGCTTTATTGAGCAGTTTTGAAACAAACATACATTATGTCTGACCAGTTCAAAACGTATCTCACTATATCGCAAAGTGATGTCCCTTCAATGCATGTGCACTATAAATTTCAAGTATTTGACATGCTGAAACATTTTGAATCAGTAAAAGCATTTTAGGCAATATATTTCAGTGAGAGTTTAATTTTAAATTAGTGTCGACACTGTAATTCAAATAAACCCACTTGAAATTAAATGAATGTTGCCAACAATTATATTCAAACAATAAGAATCAGCAGAAACATTTATACGTAAGTACTTAAATTTTTGAATGAAATAATATTTGTCATGCACATTTACAATGCTCCGCTCAGCAAATGCAATTGAAAAGCGAATACATTTCGTAACAAAATATCTGCAATGTCATTAATTAAAATATACATATAATAAAAAATAATGGAGGATTTCTATTCTAAAGTCATAGAAATGCTCTTATTTTTATTATATGGGAATAATCATAATTTTGTAAAGAAAACAATACTTAAGTATTGTTAATTCAAACACCTAATGAAAGAATTCTGAGTGCTAAAATTAAAGAGAATTAAAGAGTAAAGAAAACATTTTTTTCAAACACTTTCTTATATATATATATATATATATATATATATATATATATATATATATA
>JAPMOQ010013989.1:466970-557287 GCA_026543055.1 Argiope trifasciata
TATATATATATATAAAGTATGCTTTACCTAACTCCCACTCATGAAATTTCTCAGTTAGTCCATGACCTGATATCGCATTTTTATGTAGTTAAAACTGGTGTTGCAGTTAGCTTTAAACACATACTTTATTTGTATTTTAATCAATGCAAATAAAAAAAATAATTGAATTTTGCGTGCATTCAATTTAATACATTTTTCCAAACCCTTTTAGGAGCTGGAAAATTAATTAGATCTTTTATATATCACGCATGAAAAAAAATTGGTGTCATGTATGACAATAAATTTGTTTTAGTAAAAAAAAATTAATAAAAAAAAAAGACTCGAGATTCGGCATCAATCACAATGCAAATATATTTATAATTCAAGCAAAATAAAGTTATCTATTTGAAATTAATCTTGGAACCTTTTTTCCCAGCTATCCAACCTTTAACGTTTACTGTATTTTTTCATGTCAGACATTTTCTCTACCCGCTATTGTAATGCTATATTCCAAGCAATGCTTTTATTCAAATAAATAATATCTAACCATTCAAATATGTACTAACCGTCGAATAAATATTTCTACTTCTTATATTATTATTCAGAAACCAACTCCATTCAAAAAGAGCAAACTCAACAAACTTTTGTGAGGAACTTAACTATTACCTCTTCTGGTAGAAATTTTAGATACTCATTTCAAAATTTCTGCTTACGCAATCTATTTTTCTTTGAAACAAAACATATCCCACCATTTCGGGCCGGTAATATTTTGGGGCTCGAAAGTTCATCTTTCGTAAACTATACATTTGGTGGGGGGAAATGCTGCGTCACCAACATTATTCGTATTCATCCCGACGATGTTCCAAAAGTGGACGGAATGCAAAAGACCTTCATTTTCATTCTTGGCTTCACTCTGGTTGCATCGGATATAGATTATATTTTTTTCTATATCGATCGCCAAAGCACAAGTCCTCCATCTATCTATTTGAATCTTTTTGCATCTGACTCGGGCACGTTATTTTTCAAAGTGCTCTTCTCCCATCTTGCGTGCTTTGAAAAAGCAGATGTATGTGCATTAAAGTCATCCTGCACTTCAACTTTCAGAACTTTCATTTTACCTACATACAGCATATATTTCTATTAACCCTTTATTTCCTTCCTTTTAAAAGCAGTTTTGACTTTTTCAAACTTTTGTATTCATAATTTAGCTGCCAAAAATAGTTCTGTTTTAATCTGTTGGATTAGCTTCTGGTTCAAAATCTACAAGAGGGTTATTTTGGGAAATGTATAAATTTGAAATGCACAATATAAAAAGAAGGACAGTGGGGACACAACTCCTGCCACCAAATGTTAATATCAATTTTAGATCATTTTATCTCTACTGAAATATTTCACATATAATGAAACATTTAATTCAAATACTAAGTTTTGAACCAAGATCTATATTTATTAGTTTTCATCTAATATAGTTTTGAAAGTGTCTTGAAGCCAAATCAGAATTTTCATTTTGCATACACACAGCACACTTTTCTGTTAATCCTTTATTTCTTCCATTTTAAACACAGTTTCTGATTTTTTCAAACTACTTTATTCATAATTTACTTGCCAAAATAGTTATTTTTATTTGTGTACTATGAGGGTTATTTTTGGAAAACTGAACATTATATATTATATAAAAAAAACACTGAAGATATTACTTATGTGGCCAAGCTGTTAACTCACGCCCGTGTTCAATCCTTTTATTTTAACGAAATATTTCACACATGTACCGAATACACTTAATGCAAAAAATAATTCAACTGTTAGGTCTTCAATCCAAGGTCTATATTTATAATTTTGAAGTAACTTGAAATCTCTGCATCCAGGTTTAGCATGAAATGTCAAATGAAACAGCTTCATTTAGCCGCTCCTAATATTTGAATATTTGCTGTGAAACATGTTTCAATAATATTCTATTACTTGTGAATTTTAATAATGGACCTATTTCATTGAACTAGTGTTATTAAACTGAAACTGTCTTATTCAATTAGTCTCCTTATCCCTCTAGCAGCATAATTCTTTAAAACCATTATTTAGTTGCGATTTTTGCAGTTGTTTTTCAATAAAAGTGAACTGAGATTATATGTTACAGGATAACAATACAATAAAAATCTGTAATCACAAAAATGATTAATCGAAATAGTGATAAACACAGGATGCAACAAAAAAAAAGTAGACTGATTGGCAAACCACTGAAATCACAGGTTACGCAGCTGGAGGGTTAAAGTGGAGCTGTCTAATTTAATTAGTCTCAATTAACTAAAGCAATCTCATTTGACTATTTTCATTAAACTAGAGCTGTTTCTTTTGACCAATCTTATTAAACTGAACCTATTTCATTTAACTTCTCTCATTAAGCTGAAGCTATCACCTTTACTAATTGTATCAATGTAAACATGTTCGTTTGTTTGTAAAATCGAGATAGAATTATCTGATTTATCTGAATTATCGGTTTTAATAATTATTTAATCTAGATTTCATTGTCTTTTCACGTTCGATAAATTTTTGAAATGCTGCCTTGCAGAAGGCTTTATAATGATACATATACAATTAACAAAAATAGAGGAATATTTCTAATTATGATGCAATAAAAAGGGCAAAGGGTTTTTTAACAAATCATTATCAGAAAATTGAGTGGCAAGTATACAAAAAGTGTTCAATTGATGTCTAGGAAGATACCGTTCAGACCTTAGGACGCCACCTTCAAGAATTCTTGTTCGTGAATTGGAGCATGAGAGGCAGAAGATTCTAAATGACATTCTGATATTCTGTCAGTAAACCTTAGGTATACTTGAGTGACTTTATACAATACTGAATAAACCATGTTGTCACTCTCTGCTGCTATGATATGCTTCTGTTTAACTTCATTAATATGTCGCTTGTCATTCGTACTGTGTTGATGAATTTGCATCCCATTAGCATAATAGAAAAACAAGCTTTGATTTGTAAATTGCTTTTATTCGATTCTTGTTCAATAAAATCAGATGCTTCTTTATCGCTTCAAATTTCTTCGAGAAATGTCCTTAAATTTAAAGATGGGATGAATATAATGTAAAAATCCTGTTTATGGGTATTTGAGAATAATTTTGTTTCGTTTAAAATAAACACTAAACAAATCTTCTAAATATCTATGATAATTTAATGTAACTCTTAATTGGGCATTTGGTCATATCTTTATTATTATTATCTTGTTTAGTAAGTTTATTGCATACTTTATTTAAATTTTGCTTCATTTTCAGAATTATTTTTCATATAAATTGAAGTGAACATGAATTATATACTTAAGTTATATTAATGAATTAATTTTTCCACTAGGATGCGAAATTTACTTTTGATATTTTTTACTCTTGAATTTAAATATCATTTAGACAGCAATGTCAACATTCTGGTTCATCCATCGATTTAAACAAATTATTTTAATTCCTTGTGATATTATGTGTTGAATGTTATTCCGTATATAATGGATTTTTAAGTGAGACTGCAAAGTAAATTTCTGAGACAAAATAAATGAACTAAATTTTAAAAATTCTTAGTATTACATATTGAACCCTTTTAAAAAGTCTATCAGAGCTTCAATGAAAGACATGAGTTTTTTTTAATTAATTCCCTTGTGAATAAGATAACATCTGCCCGAGGTAACAATCCGCAACTCATTTACCAAAATCTTTTATTAGGGCACTCACGCATTTTTTTGGACTTCTGATAAGTCAAATTTACTGTGACTTTTAACTTAAAAATTATATAGTTCTAAGTGTACTCGTTTATATTTTTAATATTTGAGAAAAAACTCTTTTAAATGTATGTGGTTTCATAGATAATCTGCCTAAAGACTATTTTCTCCTATCTATGATCCAAATGGTAATTAGAATTATCTCCTGAATCCAACAATATAAGTTCTCTAAAGCTGAGTATTGTTATTTCCAGCGTTTAAGATTATATTGCGTTAAGACCCACCAGATTACTTACAGCCTTGTTCTCAGTTTGGACTTTAATTACTACCGAGGGAAACAAAGAGCTGTTAACATTCATTCCAGTATCCAATGCTCTGTGGATTAAATGAGGTGTGGATCTTACTACATTTTAACATGAAGATTCGCATCCATTACTTTACCAAAGATTGTTTAGTTTAGTTGTGTATCTACAACTCAAATAAATTTTACAAAATTTATACCATTGCCAAATTACTTCGGATCTTTTATAATTGCTAATTTTTTTCTTAAATAATTGCTAAGCAAAATAAAAAATGTTTCCATCATTTTAACAGAGTAAGTAATCTGTTGTAAATCTCCACTATCCCAGACATCTACGAGAGGCTAGTGCATTGACTGTCACTATCCACAATGTCAATTAGCATCCCTTAAAAATTTTCACTCTAAAGAACTACGACTCCTTGCATTTTTGAAATTTCCTTCCTTTTCTGTGTGTAAAATTAATCACTAACCTGTTAATAACGGCAATTTTTGAAGCCCTTAGTATTTGAGTACGAAATTTCTCTATCGAGATCACATTTTACTTTCATTGTAACTAAGTGAAACTATACTTGATGACTTACTCTATGCCAATAGCCCCAAAGCAAAATAAAAAGCAATTTTTGAAGCCCTTAGTATTTGAGTACGAAATTTCTCTATCGCCATCACATTTTACTTTCATTGTAACTAAGTGAAACTATACTTGATGACTTAGTCTATGCCGATAGCCCCAAAGCAAAATATTATGTACTTCTGCTGAGGCACTGAAAAACACTGACGCATTACGCACTTTGATTCATGGGGCTCGAATACATTTTCTTCAATAAAAAAACTATTATTGAGTTTTGTGTCAAGACTTTCCAGTATAATTGATATGAAAAAATTCCAGTATTTTTGCTTACCATAGTGATAGGAACTACAAATTTCTTGAGAAATAAGCCATAGTTATGATTTGCTTAAATTGAATTATTAATGCCTTTAGAAGGTATTTCAATTATTTTATCAAATTTGCTAAACTATTAGGACGTCAACTTCAGATGCAAATATTCAAAGTGAGATGGTCATGATGTTTAATTGGCACTTTTATTTGGCTTAACAATCACCAATACTCGAAAATTCCAACATAATCTTATAAAACCAAGAGAAATAAATCAACAACGATAGCAAATAACCTATTTCTAAATAGATTACCAACAATGAGATTAATCGGTTATTATTATTAACAAAAACATTTTAAAATACTCGATCATAGAAATAAATGATTAATCTATGTTGCCAATTATTAATAACTAATTAATCAGGTTAATAATTATACGTATTTAACATTAATCACAGCATACTAGTTATTCTACCATAAATTTGCAGTTGAAAATATAATTTAAAGCTCACAAAATATATTACTTTTTTAGTGTATTTTATTTAATTTACACATAATGTTTTTTATTAAAACATTTTAAGCATCATTTATAGTAATCAAAATTGGTAAAATTATCATTTTTTAAAATTATTTAATTCGAACCTGTAATAATTTCATTATTGTTTCAAATACACAATGTAAAATTTCAGTCTACATGACTGAAAATTTAATCTTCAGTCTTGTAAATATCAATGTTTAAATTCAGTAAATAAAAGTAATTCATATCACTGATTCTCTAACCCGCCCGAAGGCACACGAATAAAGGAAGCTGAATAATCGGACAGCTACAACAACAACGTAGATTAGAATTAAGGTTGAGTTCTAAGGGACATCACCGGCTAAGATCCAACTCTTCCCGAAGGATGTATATCTCGTCACTGATAGAGGAAGAAGATTCCTTCCCTCTATTTATGTACCCGCCAAGGTGGTGAGATACAACCATCATACTGGAAGCATCTCATTCTCATTTTGATTGCAACCAAAGTAAATTCTAACTTCAAAACTCTTCACTGCATATATATATATATATATATATATATATATATATAATAAGAGTGAAAACTCAAAGTTAAAAAAAATCACTGAAAAAATTGGCAAGAAATTTCACAATAAATCATTCTAATATTTGATCAACCAGCAGGAGTGGTCTTTCCCAAACGTTTATACTAAATCTCATAAATGCCTTATCGTCCCTCTTTCTGGATAAGATAGTAGGACTTGACATGGCAACGAATGCCTTGCGTGATATTGGCGAATAATAGTTACGATATATTGATCTTTGGCAAACATTTGTAATTTAGCATTCTTACTGAATCTATCATGCGATTAATTTGTTTTAGCTGTTAATAATTTGTATACAGTTAATAGTATGCTAGAACCTAATATGCATTTTAGAATTTTTTCCTCCAATGAATTGAGATCAAAATTTGACATAGGACTATAATTGTAATCATAAGATACACTAAATTTAATTGCATTTTTGAACTATCGTCTTTATATGCTTGAAAATCTATTGACCAACATACGGCCAACTCTTTTAAAGATTTGGTTTGGAATTAGATAATCTATGTTTTAGTTGCTAAATTTATTTATTATTTATGTCGTCATTACTATTTATTAGAACTTCTTAATGAACCTTCTCAAAATTCGATATCAATTTACAAATGTAATATGAAGTGTTCTATCCGTATAGATAAAAGTGATTTTCGGTTATGACACTCATATAAAGACAAACATCATTTGAAAATATGTATTTTGGATTCAAGGAATTCTGTATTCAACTCTTGTATTCGAATTTTTTATTCTTATAATTTTTTTTCATATTTATTTCTATACTTTCTTTTTTATTTCCACACATTCCCATTCCAATTATATATAATTAAAATATATTAGAGTTCAACTTCAGTGCTTTAAAATCAGTGCAATTATGGACATTCTTGAAAGTAAATCAATAAGGATCATAAGTTTAAAAAAAATCTTTTACAGAATTAAAAAGAAATTTTGTAATAAATCCTTCCATTGCTGGACCAAACAAACAAAAAAGTCCATTCACCTGATAAAGATAACTTTCGTTGAAATATTTTCAAGCAGAACAAAATAAATTGATTACTTTTAAGCAAAGTAATACACAAATCATCACAGAAACATACATTTATCTTTAAAATTTCGTTAATAAAATGCCCAAGATATGGAAGAAAATAATGTTAAGCCTTTTTTAGAAATAAAAGTATAAAACAATTAAAGTAGCGAATAAAAAGCAAATGTACCACATTTTTTAAAAGAAAATTGATCCATTGTTGATTACAGTTTTAAATTATTGAATAACATTTTATTGCTCAAAAAAACGACAATGCATTTATCAAAAGTAATATAAATTATCACTACATTATTTCAATGATTTCGACAATCTCTTAGAAGGAACAATAGTTAATTAATGAACGTCTGCTAACATTAACCTCAAGTGATACACTTCCCTAATTAACTTACTTTCGTCTTTTCATGTGTAAAACAATTTGTAAAGGCTTTGTTGCATCAACTTTTATTCTTGTATCTTTAAAAGAGTAAAACTAAACATGTTATTTTATACAACAAATAATGTTTAACCGTATCTTTTTCAAATGGATCGACATCCATTACATAAAGATTTAAAACAATCTTTAAAAATATTTTTCAACTTTGACTTTTAGTTACTGAAAAGCTCATTCAAAACCTTTTATCTAAGTGATATCTAAAAAGCGATAAAATTTCATTAAATATTTTAATTATTGATGAGAAAGAATTTTTTTGTCATTTTCTTAAGATATTCAAAGAAATGCCGACCTACTTATCATTCAATTATGCAAATGCATTCATTAAATTTAATATTCTATTTAATGGTTAAATAAAATTTAAATATCCTAAGCAATATTATATGAACTTACATTTACATCACAAAATCAAATGATTTTTTAAAAGCTTTCAAATGTAAATGTCTTTTTGTGAAATATAAGAAAATGAATTAACCAATATTGACTCGCAGTTTTTCAAAAAACCTTTTTTAAGTAATTTCACATCCATGTAAAATGTATTTTTGATAAATTATGAATATACAAGGATGAATTGAATCCCTTTCATGCTTTTAAGTATCATTATACCATTTTATCGCTATTGAATATGTCTAAAAAAATTGAAAGTTTTTTACTGTAAAGATTCCATCAGAGCTTTTAAAAAATTTAAGCCGAGAATATTTTTCATATTCGTTTACAATGAAAATACATTTTCATGTTGGATCTATGAACTCAAGAATATTTTATAGTCAAAAGTGAATACATTAGATTTTTAACTTTGTAAAAGAAATGTCGAATGCTTTATCTTTTGGAAATAGTGGGAGAAATCTTTGGACAAAAATTATAAATTTCTTCAGATTCCTGATGTTTAATATTTTTTAAAGAAGTAAAATTATATGAATAAGATGAAAAATTGCTGACATTTGAATAATTTTTTTAAAAAGACAATTGTTTACACAACATAAGTTTTAAAACATCTAATTTTGCTTTTTTAGAATAAAAATGTATCTTTTAGCATGCATCCCTTATAATGTATCGACAAATTAAATTATCTAAACACTGCTTGGATACATTACTTCCACCAAGTTCAAATTTCGTCAAGGTGGCTCTGTCAAGTTATTTCAAAATAAATTTATTAGATTTCTAAAAATAAGTTTAGAAGTAATATCTGCAGATTTTTTTTTCGTTTCGTTCATATTTTAGAACTGTTAACTTTACTATATATTAAATAAAATATATAGTAAAACATTACTGTGTATATATTTGAATAATATATTCAAATATATATTGTAAGCTTAAATTAGAACTATGCATATTTGATTATCAAAATGTTAAAGGGGATTAAAGATTTAAAGGTAGGAGATAAAAATTGGATTATGATAAAAATCCCTTTCTTTTAAATACATTTCTTAATAATTTTAAAGTATTATGGAGAACATAATTGTTAAGCAAAATGAATACATAAATCATCGAAGATTTGCAAGCTCAGTCCTCCAATTAAATATGACATTTACTTGAAGTATTTAAATTCTAAAACATAAATAATATGGGATTAAATTAAGGTTAAATTAATAAGCAAACTTTTTTACGTTATCTACAACGACGCAACTTTAACATGCACATAAAATTATTAATGACTGATACAACTTTATTCAGAAAAAATTGCTCTAAATCATCGCAGCGTGGTACGATTATTTTGCTAAAAATCCTTAAGCAAAATTAAATAAAATTGACAAAAAATGACAAATGTATTTTCTTCTTAAATTTTTGAAGTTGATGTTTCTTAATTATTCTTAATTTTTGAAATTGATCAGTGTGTTTAATTGCTTGGTTATCTCTATCATGGAAATGTCCTTAAATGTTTGTATTTGTATTATATTTCTATATATTGTTCATACCTCTCTTTTATCCGTATAGTTATTAAACGATTTTCTGAAATAGCTATATATTTTCATGCGTATAAATTTAAATGTTAGGTTTTAATTTTTATTATTAAATAAATGGAGTTTATAATAATATTAGGTAGTAGTTTGTAACATTTTAAATAATTATAAACTTTTGTAGCTTAAATTATTTGACTTATCTGTTAAGGTTGGGGATATGAGTAATAATCACATTCACAATGAAATCATTGTTACATCAAAATTAATTAAATTTCTTTATTTAAAGTATACGTTTTAACAAAACAATTATCAAAATTTTCAATAACTAAAAGGGATTTTCTTTTAAACTACTTTTATCTAGTGTGACAACTCATAATTACTGAATTTACTTACATAAGGTAAAATTTATTCCCATATTTTCGAAAGAAATTGAAAAATCCTTTTCTTGTCTTACTCGAGATAGTAATAAAATTTTTATTGATAAATAATACTATTGCAAGTAAATATAGTATGGGTTTCTGAAATGGTACTTGGTCTAATATCTAGAGAAAATATAAAAACACCATCATAGGGCAATCCTGTGACAATCCAAATACTATAGAACTGATTTATCTACATAAAGTGACGGATGAGGATAGGAAATGTTTAACTTTGGAAGGAAATAGTCCCGATTCCCATCCTTAATTATATCCTTTATTTGTCACGAGAAGAATAAATTCCTTCTGATATTCTTAGTAGGATGTAAGTATATCTTACTCTAAAAAAAAAATAGGCTTAATCATATAAATTTCGATTCATGATTAATTGAAAGTGCTGCTCTTCTTTAGTTTTAAACAATGTAGGAGAACTTAACTTCATTACACAGATAGAAAATATAGCTTAATTCCAATCTATACTAATTATCAAGCCTGCGTGCTTGCGTGTTTCTATTTATGTTGGAGACAAACCGTTTGATCAACAAGAACCAACTAGAAACATATAACTTGGAGAATGGAACTGGACACTTCGGAGGGAATTTTTTTAAATATATATAAGTTATTTAAAGTTTTTGCATTCTCTCATGATTTTGCATTCTCAGCATTTTGCACCAATTCCTTTTTTTAAATTTATCATTTTAGTGATACCAATTTAATCATTATTTGCAATCTTGTTTTTTTTTTTTTTTTTTTACTTGCTTCTTAACATGGTTGCTTTGAAATTCAAACCAGTGTTTCATCAATGATCTGATTCAATATTTTCTTCCATTGTTGAAAATTTAAAAAAAATTGATTTGTATAGTTTAACAAACAGCAAAATTTAATTAATAGATAAATTGCAAATTGATATTTTAATAGCGTTATGATTTCATGAAATTGATTACTTTAATAAAATTTCATTTATACAGCGGAAGGTGAACATAGAAGACAATTAATATAACGCAAATTTAATAACTCTGAGTGAGACGGTTTCATGGATATGAAGTTATATAACGATTTAATTTATATTAAATATTGTCAATGTTCCCGTGAGCCAGTTGATCAAAGAAAAACCATTAGTATACCATACGAATAAATTGTTTCCCTTCCAGAATTTTCATTACAAACATAATTAAATATGTGTTTCATTAATCCTTCCTTGACAGGAGGCATCTATCCAAGATGTAAGCACTGGAGGAGCCTACGCGAAAGGATTCATCTCACAGGACGGGTGTTTTGTGTCCTAAGTCTTACTTAAAAATATAATAATAAAGTTGACGTCCTAACTTTGTCATTTTTTCTACCTTTTTAGATCATTCATAATTTGAGCACATTCTTTATTCACAAAGTCATGTTTTCTTGCCATAATAAACCGAAGCCAAGGCGTTTAGTAATAAAAAGAAGTAATAAAGTACTTGAAGTGTATTCGAAATTTAAGCAAAATAAGCAGAACTGACGGTGAAACACAAAAATAATTACTGTTATACTATAACAAAAAAGGAAGAAAAGTATTCGGAGAAAGATAAACTCAAATCAAAATTAAGTGGAACATTATATAACCCAGCTCTTTTTATTGACATTATTCTTATCCCCTTCCCTTCCCACCCTCCCTCCTAATATATGATAAGTGTAATACAACAGTCAGACTGAAGGTCAGAATACTGATATTTATTTCAAAAGTAATGTACACAGAGCGTCTGTGGCGTTTAAAAATTGTTTCAGTGTAGAATGTATATATGTGTTACCTGCCCATGGTTCGATTTCCGGAAATGTGTGGGTTTAGGCCTGAGTGTAGGAGACGACCACTGGTGATGCATATATGACACGCCGTTGTGGAAGGATTAAGGGGACTTCCAGAACAATTTGCTGATTACCACTAGCTTCTTGCTGCTTAAGTTATTATTTGCTTACCAGCCCCTGAATACTGCCATTGAAGGCAGGGTTAGTGAATGTAATTATATCATTTTGTTTCACTTATATTTTTAATCACCTCATACTCCTTTTGTCAAATAAGAGTTATTGGACATTGTGAAATACTTCCCAATTCTAGTCTGGAATAAAGGTAGAATTCCTTTTTGCCAAAAGTACTCATATATTCCTGAATTTCAGAAATTAGAATACGAATTTTTCTTCGACTTGAAGAATATTTAATCACAGATTTAGGTATTACATAATAAAATGGATTTTTGGTAAATATTTTTCCATCTATATAGTTTACACTTAGATTCATGCAGCACGATTTAAATATACGGCAAATACTGAGGTGAACCAGAGTATTCCTATTTTTAACTTTGAATTTTTCCAAGAAAGTATTTTGACTACATCTTTCTGATATACAGCCATTTTCCCTACTTTACACTTTTCGGAAGGTGTTTGGTTTCACTGATCTGCGATTTTATTCAAGGCGTCAGACCATTGTATCTGTATGAGGTCTACGCGAATCGTGATCCGAATCCTCAAAAGTTGCCTCACCTCTTATGTATTCTGATCCTCGGGTTTGGTGCTCGTCCGAGATTCACTATTTCGCTGCAGGGATGAAAATATAACCTTATTTCCCAAGGGTGGTTTTTCTCATGTTCGATTTTTGGGAACAATTTATTTTCGAATGGATTTCAGTCAGTAGCAGAAATATATTATCTAGAATAAAGTTTATTTCAAATCAAAATAGTGTCATTTCCATTTAAATATTGTAGGACAGATTCAAAACGTATGTTGTTGAATCGATATGTGATTTTGAGACTCATAGAAGAAAGGCTGGAAAAAAAATGGATGATTGGTTTGAATTTATTTTCGTGTAGTAGTATTCCCTTAGCTGAGGCAAAGATGTTGAATCGGCAATAAATATGGCTGACAAAATAAATGAAAAAAAAGTACGAAATAGTTACGGTTACCACTTTCTGCATTAAAATTATTGTCTTTACTGATAAGCATTGTAATTTTTATTTCTATTTCTGAGATTTATTTAATCTGTATCTGATATTCTCATTTTAATTAAAAATATATTTGGGACCCCTATCTCTACTTATTTTAAGAATTTTGAAATAAAATAGCTTTTTAAACCTTTTGCTCAGGTCTGTTGAGTAAAGAGCAAATTGTAGAGCATGCTATTCTTTTCTGCATCAGAAGAAGAAATCTGACAGTTTTTTAACTTAAACATCCTTCTTCTTCACTAGAAGAAGGCAAACCTAGGCAAGTGCATTGAGCATAAGGACTGTGCGGATAACAGGAACCGTTTATACAAGCAAACATCCTTTCCTAACTTTATATTATATATATATATATATATATATATATATATACCACTTATCCTTCATTCTTTCTGTAGTTTCAAAAAACTTCTTGTCATCCCATCCACGAGAGATCGATTCTTGCAGAATTACCGATATAACAAATTATCATGGGACCCATCAGAGCACAAAAAGGATTACAGAAACTGCAAGGAACTCCATTGTAGAAGACTTTTGGTGTGAGAATTCAGACGATTTTTAAAGCACATACAGACAGTAAAAAATTGCAAAATATTAAGTATTTTCTGTTCGTATTCCAATTAAAAATAAAATGGCAATATCTTTTTAGCATTTTTAGTAAAAAACCTTTCATTATAATATAGAATCAAATTAAAATCTTTATTAAATATTTTTATTGTTTTTATTTCAACTTTTTCATGAAATGTAGTTCATATAAACATAGCTAAAAAGTAGTAAAAAAAAGAAAAAACAGCAGTAGTTTTGCTAGAAGATTGTTTTGTTGGCTACAAACTCAGGGGGCACATTGAACTATACTTCAAACTTTATCTTCTCTTAATAGATGCTTGGATTTCTCCGTTCTGAAGGCAGTATTTAATGTTAAAATTTGATGAGACTGTTAAAAAACAATCATTTTAATTTCTAAAATATTAAGAAAATTCCTATTGATTATCAATGGTATTTCACTTGATAACGTTTGTAAGGCCCCATCTTGCCTGCAAATTGCAACGTATATCAACATAAAACTTTTAAAATGATCTCCAGGGTAGACTAACTTTGAGCTATCAATTTTAACCCTTATTTATACAGGTGACAACCAGATATCATCAGTCCTTCAAAACCTCTTTGCGTATTCCATCCAAAACATGTAACAGAATAATACAAAATAAATGATTTAAAAATTTATATCGCATAATACTGTGTAACAACGTAAGCTTTCATTACCTGTTCATCAATATATTTGTGTTATGATAGGTTAAAAATATCTTGGAAAACAGAGGTTAACTATAAACTATAATCAAAATTTTACTAAGAGTTTTAATTAAAATTTCAATAATTAAAAAATGAAATTTATTAAATAATGCAAAAATTCAAAATTAAGTTTATCAGTGATATCAAAGTATTATCCAGTTAATTTTCTAATATTAATACATTTTTAGATAGTTTTAAGTAAGTTTTACAACTTTTTATATATAAACATTTGCCATTTATTTTTATTACTAAATCTATTTTCAAGCATGTTTTAGTGAAATTCTGTGATTTTTCTACTTTAACGTTGCTATATAATGAAGAGTTAAAAATAAATATATAAAAATAGAGAAATCGTGTTTCACTATTATAGACTAACGTTTAAATCTGCTTCATTCTATTAAAAGAAATGCAATTAGATTGAAAGAAATTGTATTTGATAATGTTATATACAGTTTGGCTGCGTAATTCTTTGAAATCACTATTTACATACGATGATTGTAAAGTTCTAATATTTTCCTAAGAAAATTAATTGTTACTGTATATTACACAATAATATAAAATGTCATCGTAAAAACATTCCAAACTGCGAAAAACGCTGGGTGCAACAGAAAATGGACTGATTGCCAATCCACGGAAATATCGGGGAAGGCAGCTTTAGGTTTAACATAGAATATATAAAAAGCTTAAATAATGTAAATAAATAAATTAAAATAGAATATAAAAAATCAACTTGTATATAAAACATGCTGGGTAAAAGTGTAGAATAGTGTGCCCCTTGCTGCGCCAAGGATGCCAAGTCGCCAAAAAAGATGGCGGACAAAATAAACAAACTGTTCGGCGGAACAGTTACGGTTGCCATTTCCCGCCTTTTTATTTAGAATGTTTAACTAAGTATAATTATTTGTTTAATACTGCCCGGTGCCTTCTACAGATGCCTTCGGAATCTGTAGAAGGCACCGGACAGTATATTTTAACTTTAAAAAAACATCCTAGGGCTTCGCTTTCATACGGAGCTGGAATGCAGTAGCTTCGCTAGCAAATTGAACAGATGGACGGTGTGGATTAAGGAATAGTGCATAATAATATTACAAGTAAGAATAAATGATGTTATAGGAACGAATATTATACAGAATTTTTAATATTCAATGTACTTACTTGCTTTATTTCATCTTTTCACGAACACATAACACTCAAAGCATTCTTTCCAAGCCTCATCAACTCATTAAAAAAATATTCCAATCACAGTTCAGCCATTCAGAGGTTCGAAATAGTGCCTACAATACCAACTACCAAACATACACTCCTGTACGATTGCAGACATAATAATATTTCGAGGGAACCAAACGTTGGAGCCCCGAAAGAATTACGAGAACTGCGAATAATTCCATGGCAGACTTCTTTTAATACGAAAACGCAGACGATTTGTGAATTCGCATAGTGATAATTAAAAATGTGAAAATGAAATTTTTTTTTGTAAATATTAACACTAAAAATGAAATAAATGTTATTTTAATTAATATTAAGTTTATTCTCTTTGTATAATAAATTTTAAATTAAAATAATAAGCAAAATGTAAATCATCTGAAATCGATATTTTAAATATTAAATTTATTATAAAACAGTTGTAGTTCCTGAACAACTCAACTATTGTAAAAAGTAGTAAACAAAACAGAATTAGAGTTACTGTAAGAAAGTTCCGTTGGGTTACCATATTGGCGATAAACTCGGAGGCACACCGTGCTACACTTCAACCACATGCTGTTTTGTAATACTCAATCTACTTGTATTTACTCGATATACATTAATCAATATGCTAACTAGTTTACAGGCGCAGAAATTTATAAAATATGCAAACCTAATTTAGAAAGCTACTAAAATTATTACAGCAACAGTTAAAAACAACAACATATATTTAAAGAAGCATCCGTCATATGTAAATATGACAGTAAATGTGATTAATGTGTTGCTTATTATAATTACTGATGATTATTCATATTCCCCACTAAACGTTATGGTAACTATGAATAACCAGCATAGATGATTATGAATAATCAGCGGCACTTATATGTAATCACAAGTTTGTTAATTTATCAATATATATACATGTGAAAACAGTTTTCAGTTTATACATTTTTGCTGTTCAACAACTGACTGAAACACCTTTGTCATGAAGAATTTCCTCTAGATTATTGAACTCATTTAATATCAAACAGCCTTTATCATTTTTACTTATAACTATAACTAAATTTATCTGAATTGAACTTACCAATGCTGTTTTACCATTCTATGCTTGCACTCAAATGGACCACTTTGTAGTTTTATACTTAACAAGGAAAACTTTCTCAACTTCCCCATATTATTTTTCGGTATTAAAATTACAGGCATATTCTGAAAACAAATTTTTACTTGGAAAGTGATCCTTTAATTTGTAGTTTTGAGCAAGATTCGAACTTATTGCAGTGCCCGTATTATCTCCTGTAAGCTTGCGTTTGCCAAAATTTTACGAAGCGACCGATGCGCTCCCTTTCGGATTTGAAGATGATGGTTTTTGAATCCGCATCCTTTATTGAAAATATTCATTTCTGCAGCAAACATTGAATTTCAGGAGGATTTTAAGTTTATTGTTCTCTTTTCAGAGTTGGATTGAGGTATTCAAGTATCAAAAGACGTAAAATGGAAGTAAAATCTTTTAGTGTAGAATAAAAGGAATACATATGTTTTTATATATAATTGCTTGAAATTTGTCATCAGGTTGATGCAAAGATAATTGATTTTTTTTCGCTGCGAATGAAAAGACTATTCTTAAAATGACGAATGAATATTTATCAATGATACTGCTTCTGTTTACTTTGATTGTCGATTGCCATCTTTTTTGTAACTTTATTTAACCCTGTTCCTAGAACTTTTGATCCATATGATAAAAAAATTGTTCGAAGTATGATTTATCATTGTAAGTTTAACCAATCACAGAAACTTTTGAAGGCATAAACAAACACTAATTGATTACTCAGTATTTAGGTTTCGTGCTAGATGCGAAGTATCTTCATATCTATATATCAATATTTTTTTTGTGGTTTTAGTTTATATTTGATATAAGATTAGCATTATAAAATATGGTAATTAAAGTTTGAACCTTTTCATCTAATTACTTTATCTAATTAATTAGTTTTGAACACCTTACATTGAAAACAACCAATATTAACAAAAAATTTGTAATCTTACAGGGTTATTCCTTCCAAAGATCTTTGAGTATATGCTCCAATTTTCAAGGTTTATCAAAATGCTTCTAAAACAATTTCATTTGATGTGATAGTATTAAGTACATTTTGCTTGTTTTACTCAATTTCAAAAATAGATATATTACAGTAAGATTTTATACACTGTGTTCATTAAATATTTTAAAAATTAATATGGAACTAACTCAAATATTGTGCTTTTATAAAATTCAGTTTAACAAATTCATATTTATGATAGAAAATTTATCATAGAACCTTTTGTAAGATTTCAAGTACCGTAATATTATGATTTACGATGTTACATAAATAATTTTAACATCTTGAGTTACAGTTGATCTTTGGAAACATTGGTAAATTCTGAATCGAAATTAGCAAAATGAAATTCGTTAAACCAATCCTGAAAAAGACTGGTTATATTACTCAAAAGCAGCACCATATCTGTGTTTATCTTAGTGATAAACTAAAACTTTCTTCTTTTTTTGAAAGTAAATACTTAAAATTGGAAGAAAATTCATTTTTTTTCTTTCGAAAGAAGACTATAGTTACAATTTTAAGTTATACAGTACTCCCATTAATGATAAGTGTTAAGCGTTAGATAAGTTATATACCAAAATTTAATTAATATTATGACTGGTAGAAACCACTGAAACAGAAAAACAACGTGTTTCCAAAATTCTTAGTTGTTTCCGAACTAATCTAATATTTCAACTAACTCACTTTTATATGTCTAGAAACCGCTATATATGTAGATGTTTTAATTTTTATACCAAAAATCTTAAACTAATAATTCTGGATTTAATGAGAACTGACTATTTACATGAATGAAAGTAAAGGATTACTGCCTCTAAGGAAATTACATACGATGAATTTTAAAGATGTGTTGCATTTAGTTTTTTTTGTTCCCCTGCTGATAATTATCTATATAAATAAAAATGAATGTTTGTCTGTATGTCACTTTTGCCTTCCTAAACCATTCATCCGATTGCAATGAAATTTGGCCAGCTTATTGTTTACACTTGCAGAATGGTTATAGAGATAGTATAATTATCTAATATTTAAAAAATTGAATCTAAACCGCATCTATTTAACAAGGATTAATCTCCAAATAACTCACCGAGGAGACAATAGATTCTGTAGAATTGCTAATTACAAGTCAAAGGTTAATATTTTGTAGATGTAGTAGCAAATGTCATGTAAGTCATTCTCAGAGCTAACAACTTTATTACAGATTATGCAAGGCAGTTTTGGGGAAACCAAACCTGGAGGTTTTAAATTTTAATTAAATTTCAGCGTTTTTTTTTTTTTTTGCAGTAACTACCAAAAATATTGTATTACAAATAATTTTTTACCATCTTAATTTTCAAAAATTATCTTTCCAAATATATTAACTATATTATTGTATAAATGTATTTTCTTTGTTTAATCAATTATAAAAGACACTATTTTAATCACATTTTCTAAACTAGTTTTGAGAATTCTGAAGAAATATCAAACGAATCACGGGATACAATAAGTATTTTCTTTCATTATGATTCTGAAAGAATACCAAGTTTAACAATTCTAAAAGAATACACAAATATAATATGTAAAAATGAATATTTGTTTTTTCGTATTTTATATAGTGCCGAAACATTCATCCTATTTCAATAAATCAAAGTATTGATTTATTACACTTAATATTATTATTTTAGGCTGCAGCAGTGCGCCGTGTACTAGCTAATATATTATAAAACGTTATATAATAAAAAGCATATACGTATTTTCTTAGCACAATTATGTTCTACAGACATTTACGATCAATGTTATCCTATTAGGTTTTTTTATGTTTTAAGTTCCTTAAAGTTATATTAAAAATATTTTGTAAACTTGCAATTTTTCATAGTTTTTTCTTCTGTTATTATATGGAAGTACAGTATATCAGGTGCCGCCCCCCCGCCACCATCTCAATACTAATATTCCACTAATAATTGCATACTGTAATTTCTATTAAAGAAAGACAGCGTATACACTTAAGATATTTATATAATTATTTTAGTTCAAGTGGATTTAAGATGAGTGGAATTAATTTAAACCAGTGAATTAAACTCTTATCAACATTTGCAGAAGGAATTGAAACTCAAATATCAATATTCTAATACATGTTTTAATCTATACTTATAATAAAACTCAATGTGTGTGTGTGTGTGTTGGCGCTCTACAGGCCTGACCGTTGGACCTACAGCGACCAAATTTGGTACATGTATACCTTGGAGGTCGGGAATGTGTACCTCGAAGCCCTTTTTCGAATTTTTAATTAGAATTTGAATTAATTAAAAATTAAGGGAAATTTCGACGTTTTTCCACTATAACTTCCGAAAATATTATTGCACAAATATGATTTTTATATCAATTTAAAGATTAAAGAAATTAGCTTTCTAACGGTATCAGTTTTTTTAATTTATAATGTAAGCTTCTATTTTTAACGAATTTTTAAAAAAATATATTAACCACGTTTTTATCACGTGACTGGATAAAATAAAAGAATGCCGGAAGTTCGAATAAAAAAAACTATGACCGTAAAATAAATCTAAAGAAATGCAACTTTTAACACGTGACTGGATGAAATAAAAGAAATATAAAATGTGATATTTTCTAAAAAAAATAAATGCAAAGCAAAGGATTTTATGATCATTTGCAATATCTAAATAACTAATTCAATAAATCTTCTTTACGGTAAACCTGATCGAATTTAGACAGGATATCCATTGGAATCCTGACTTAATGGCAAATTTCTATTGTCGTTTGCAATATCTGTATCATTAATTCAATATTTTTTTTTCATTATAAACTGTGATAGTTTCTAAAAAAATAAATGCAAAGCTAAGGTTTCTATAAAATCTGCAAAAACACATCAAATGGAAAAAATTAGGTTTTATCACCGTGTTGCCTTCATTTTGACGGAAGTTCAAAAAAAAAATTATCATTGCAAATTAAAAATTAAGAAATGTAACTTTCAGCATGTGACTGGATAAAATAAAATAAATATAAAATGTGATAGTTTCTTTAAAAAATGCAAGGCAAAGGATTCTATGATCGTTTGCAATATTTAAATCATTAATTCAATAAATTATCTTTATACAGGATTGAATTTATACAGGATATGCATTCAAATTCCTTTCCAATGGCCAATTTGTAAAATATTATTAAGAGGCATGTATATTGTTTAATACTATTAATTTGATCTAAATGAAGTAAATAATTACATTTTATGTAGCTTGAGTCAAACAATGCATTTATGAATAATGAGTTTTTGATTTATTCATACTTTGCTCTGTGAGCCATATTTTACAAAATATTTTTATTAATATTTTAAATAAAAGTTGCTACATCAATAAGTCTTCTAAACCAATCATTAAAACTGACTGATTTATAAAATTAAAGAATATTATTAGGAAAAAGCGTTCTTTTAAAACTTTCAGTCCATCATCTTATAGAAAATATTAATTTCAGGCCAATCAATGCCCGGAGTTACTTCAATTCTAATGAATATGTGATTTAATTGAAAATTTTAGAACCCATTACTCATGGCGAACCAGCTGGTCGCCAAAGGCGGCTAGTTCCTAATAAATTAAAATGGCATCTCACTATAATATGGATATCTATAAAAATATTTAATAATTTACCTATTACGACTGATACAAAATAATTATTCAGATATGTTCCCAACTCGCTTTGACAAAAGCCGTTCAGAAGTAAATAATAGTTGAATCTCACATACACTTTCATAGGAAAATCTGTATAATATGCGCCTATAATTGCACAAAAAATTATTATGTAATTTATCCTTAATCACTTCTTGCAAAAAATTATATATTTATCTGCTATATGATAATTTCTTGCAGACTTTTTTTTGTGGATTGATTGACAATAAATTACATTTTGAAATGAAATCTGAATGATGCATTTAAAATTTTACAAACAAAAAATACGAAAGAAATCAAATTTCATGCGTATTCTAAGAAGGATCCTTCTCCTATATATATATTTTTATATATTTAAATATTTTTTTCTGACAGTGGCGCTGATGTCCTAAAAAGGTAAGTTTTATCCCGCTTATAATGTGTGAGTGAGCTACTAGACTTTTATCATAACTTTACCTTTTCCTCATTAACAGAAATCGTCTAACTATATATAATAACGATATTGAAAATCTTTTGACGATTTAATTTTATCTGTTAATCATTTAGATCATGGAAAGTTGTTTGCTAACTCTGTAGATTTATTTCCAATGAGACATTAAAAAAATTAATCAGGGATACTTTGGGATTTTATAAATATATATCTCAAAGAAATTTGAATGCATCAAGACATAATTAGACTGAATTAGTATACGGTAAATACATTAGATTGAATTTAAATTATATAGTGCACTATATAAACTATTTTTAGCAAAAAAATGGATAAAGAAATGAGTTTTAAAAATTTTAAATTTCTGTGAATCAATTTTAATATAAATAGATATAATATACCATAAGTATCTTAAAATTAGAAAAGAAATAACGGTACTAAACTGAAAAGTGATTTTATATTCACTTCAGAGACATTTTCTAAGGGTATTATAAGCACATTCAATATATATTATTTGGTAATTTGTAGGCTTTTAAATCGCCATCTTCATTAAGTAAAGAATCATTTATTAAAAAAAAATCGCCTTCAAATAACAAAAATGTTTTTTTATGCCAAATAATAATATGAGTAAAGATAAAAACTGTCACCATAATTTACATATATCTCAAATGGAGAAAATTAATAATATTTTAGAAAGCCATTCAAAAAATTTCATTTCCAAATTTTTGATTTTTTTTTATTTCACTTATACGAATTTTTAATTTATTTTTCTTAAGTAAATATGATCATAGTTGTTAAAAAAGTGCTTTAATCTTAAACTTACTTAAAAATTGTCTATTTATTGAAATCGACTGAGATTTTTAAACAATAATTATAATAATAATTCAATAATTAAGATAATTTAATTTCTATTCTTTCAGTACTATGCAAATAGGTTTTTAAATATTAAAGAAAACAACTATTTATTTCTTTGCATAATACAAAAAGTTTTATTAAGCTATTGGATGTTAAATATTAAATTTTTGTCCAACGCTTGTAATATTATAATTAAATTCTAACAATCTTATAGAAAATTAAAATTCTCATTCTCCTCGTACGATTTATCTCAAGAATTTTCGCATAAAATTTCTTAATTATGCGCTTAGAAGACATATAAAACCAGCTTCTATTTAATTTTGAAGCACAGTTTTGCTGTAATTTACTAAAATATAAGATATATTTCCATTAACTATATAAAATTCGTTTCGCATACATTAATACATTACGATGTCATAAATAATGGATATATAAGATATCTATGGAATACTGAATATGGAATCTATGAATATTTTGAATAAAGTATTTTTATGCACTTTTAAACCTCGAATATATTTAAGATATTTAAAATTGAAAACTAAACTTTGCCTTAAATCATAAAATATTTCAGATACCAAATAAAAATTCAGGACACACTCTTGAAGATGGCATAAATACTAAATATGTAAATCTTAAATATAAATGTTTACTCTCCTAAACTTCCACATCATAAAGTTTTAAATCTTTCAAAAATGTCTCATTATATCCAAAATTTGACGATGCAGGGACAATCAAAGAGTTTAAGTCGTGCTTCAAACTTTACAGAAGATAAATATTCTCATATCCCGAGAAACAACAGTATATGATACTTCAGTTATTAATTCTTTCTACTGGCTTCCGGTACATTTAATCTTGGCATCCCAAATGTTTGCCTACGCCCATCACTGTACACAAATCCAGCCCATGTA
Organism: Argiope trifasciata; assembly: GCA_026543055.1. Taxonomy (NCBI): domain Eukaryota; kingdom Metazoa; phylum Arthropoda; class Arachnida; order Araneae; family Araneidae; genus Argiope; species Argiope trifasciata. The sequence continues at coordinate 490,080 of JAPMOQ010013989.1, forward strand.
AAAGATGCATTAATAAACGAATATCTTTTTGCATGGCAGCCGCCAGACAAAGTCATTCATCACCTTCTGTAAGATGAAGGCGAGGCATTGATGAGTGCCTTCGCCGATATCTGCCAATAAAAAAAAATACTAAGGAAGGCGAACGAGCCAGCCTTGCGCATGAGCGGTGGTCTTTCAGCTAAGATTCCTTATTCCCTAGGTAATTTATGACGGTTCTCGTAAGGACAGTTTTGACTGTCAATTAACTTTGAAAATTGGGCGACAAGAGCCTTTTCCTTAGAAACCCCCTCTCCAAATGAGTTTTCGGTATAATAATGATGAATGAACGGTCTCACGTCGAAAATGCGTGATGAATTGACGGAACACTCATTCGCCCTTTTGGAGCTCAAAACTGCCCTGAATTATTAATTGCCGCACTTGTCTCTAATCCCTGGCTCTCGATAGCAATTCACGGCTTCTATTAGGAGAGAACCAGTGAGACGGATTACGGTCTCCGCACCCGCAACGAGTCCAGATTCATTTTTCATGAAGCTAGCTAGAATCCACGTTTATTGGCCAATTAGAAATCGAGAGATTTCCTTCCACCAAATTACTGAACCACGCTGCAAATTCGGTTGACCTAAATTAGTTAGCATGTAGCGAAATTGAAGTGTAATTTTCTTGAGGACACGGCGCACAAAGGTCGTAGGAATGAGCTAGAGATTTCGCAGTTTGCTAAGGCATTAAGCAAACTGACAAAATAGTTCTGTTTTCGATCGTTCGTCTAATTACCACGTTGAGTCAATTAGGGTTAATTTTGCTCTTTTATTCTTTTCTACCCTTTTCAGACTTTGATCCTCTCATTTATCAAAAAGCCTTTAAACCGTCTTAGTTAAAAATATTCGGCATTTGGATTTTATTTGTCTGATAACTTATTCGTTTTGATTACGTACCATTTTTGGACAACATTCATAAGCTTGTATTCTGACTTTTTGGCATATAATTATTTTTTAATCATATTTATAAAAGTTACTATAAAAGAATTCTAAGGCCTTTGAACCAGTAATGCATAGCAGTAATAATGAATTCACTACAGTTTATAAATATTAATATATTACAGTAATATATGATAAATATTTTATATTTCTTTACAGTTCCTTCTCTTTTCCTCTATAAAATAATAATTTGAAATCTAAAAAAAACATTTTGCCCCATAAATTTCCATTGAACTTTTAATTACAAATTAATAACAATTCTGACGTCTTTCCTGAAGAACTCTAGAGTATATTTATATGCGAAAATTAATTGGACATTGCATCAAAATCTATAACTAAACTTTTCAATGACATTGATTATATTGCAACCACTATGTTGTTTTTCTTATGGAACTTGCCTATGGTCAAGCCAACTGTAACAAAAACTGCGATTTAAGCAATAGGGAGTGGCTCTTCTTTTTAGTTGCAACAACTAAGAGAAAGGGTACGACTTTCCCACTCACGCACACTTCAACTTGCACAGCCCCTTTTTACTGGAGGGTACATTCACAGACATCTCACAGTTAGAACAACCATGCCTGACCCTGACTCGAACCCAGGAAGGCCAGATCAAAGAGAAAACGTGCTATCTCTATGCCCGGATGCCACCACTTTCACTTTATTCATTTAGTGATAGAAAAATTATTTCGTCTATTTTTCTATAAAATTTATAAAATTATTTCATTAATTATTTAATGAAATTATAAATTTACAATCCACTCTTAAAGGCTAATTGATTTTTTCTAAATATGAGAGGGAGTCATTTGTAATAATTATGCATATAATTGAAAATTGAATTTCAGAAAATATTTATAATTACTCTAAATAAATAAATTTGCTCGTAAATTGTAATTACCAACAAGAGATGAATTAGCAAACAAAAGAAGTAATTCACTTTTAAAATGAGTTTAAAATAATAAATTTCAAACACATGAAGAGCATGATTTTCATAAAACGTAAATAATTTTAAAGGAAAACGAATTATTCCTAAAATGTAACTACTCATTAGAAAAGGATAATCCCTCTTAAAGAAGAATTTAACTTTTAAAATAAATCCAGTTTCTAAAATAGCTGGCACATAACCAGTACTTTCTAATGCAATGTATAGTATAGAAAAAAAATTTGAAAAAAATGAAAAAAATGTGCAGCAAAAAGTGACATTATTAATAAGGTTATTCTTTGAATTTAAAAATGTAGAAAAAACTTTTTGTGCGGCAATATTTTAGGAAATTATCACGCAAAACGCCAAAATTTCACTTCATTTTTAATTAATCAAAACTATCATTTTTCAGTCACTTGGAAGCTGCTCTTAACACTTGATTTTTACTTTTTCTGTTAAATAATTATTTTCTCATAGCCCAAGTATAAGCAATGTAAATACACGAATAGATTGAAAGATCAAAAAGTAAAATATATGGATACAGAAATGCTAATATACATTTAAAAAAATATTACTTTGATGTCATTTTGCTGTTGAAATTTTAATTTAATGAGAACGATGCATGAAAATTTCTCTAAAAGCGTTATTTAAGATTTCTAAAACAGCTCTCAAATCACTAATGTAATTAGCAGATTTTGCCCATGACTTGATAAATATTAGCAAAATCAGAATCAGAAAAATAAAATAAAGCTATTAAATTGTATTGATCCATAAAAAGTCAAAAAATAATAATTTTAGACGGGTTTTTAAACTTTTTTTAGAAAGATGTTGCTTAGTGAACTAATGTAATGTGCATACACACACATACATTTTATTTTATGAGTATAGATCACAGCAATTTTGAAGAAAACGTATTCAGAAATATGAGAATATTCAAATATTAGTAAATAAAAGAGGATATAGATCTTCTATCTTACCTCTCTTTAAATTAATTGAATTCCAGTAATTATTTTTCTGATAAATGCAATATAATTTTTGCATTAAGATAGAAATTATTATCCTTGATTGCAAAATATATAAATAAGATGAACGTTATGTACAAGATCAAATGTATGAAACATTGATAAAAATCGTAGACAGAATAGCAACGAACTATAAAAAAAGAAAAAAGAAAAAAAAGTATAGTTATAAAAGTGTGCAGAGAACAAAAAACTTTGAAAATATTCTTATTTGTTTGAAAGTGTTAATTTTTAAAGCTGTTTTCTCCTTTTTATTTGCTTTTGGGCCTCAATAATAGTAGACAGATCCCGAATTTTCATCGGTCTTGGATATCTTGGTTCAACAAGTTCTGGCAATAAACAGTTAAAATAAAAGAAGCTCAATTTTTTCTCAATTTTTTTTGTTGCCAAAATCTAGCATCACGAGTTATTTTTTCGGTTTTTTACCTCTTCTCCGATCACATTGAAAATATACAAAAACATCTTTGCGTCATACGCAGCTGACCCTGCACTTGAAAATAATACTTATGGTTCTTATTTACAGTTGTTTTCCGATCTTTTTTAATTTCCAAAATGGATTTTTTTTTTCTTTTATTCCCTCATCTGGAGAAATATTTCTGTAGGATGCTGGGTATTTTACTTCAACAATCCCATCATTACCAATCAGTCAATCCCCTGTGCAGATGACCGCAGCTGTGATGGTAAACAAACAAACAAAAAAAAGACAGAAAGAAAATGTTGAGGAGAAGGCGTAGGGAAAACCAGATTAAAAAAGTCACAAACAATCAGAGGGTAAAGGGAGGGGTTATAGTGTATTCCTCCGCGAATGGGTAGAGTCAAATTAGCATTGAGGGGAAGTGTAAATTATTTTTTCCAATTTAGGTGTAAAATACTGTTTTTACACATTTTTTAAATTTTTTTTTTAAATATGCATCGGAAAGAAGATGCCCAAACGTATGTTTCCTAGTTGCTATTTTTATTTTATTTATGATAGATTTTTTAATAAAACTGCTTAAATGGTGCAGTTGAAATTATGTGATATTTTAATAAATGTTTAAAAATTACTTTGAAAAGTCCTAGAAAATATTCCTCTGGCAGAAACCTGTGTTTGTATTCCTTCTACCAATTGTAGTTGATTTCATAAAACAGAAACCGTAATATTTAACGGAAAAAAGATCGTAGTATTTTCTACTTAGGATATCATTGCATTTGAAAATTGTAGGTGGCGTGTATACGGCACCCTTAAGCACACATACACACACAAATCTGTAATTTTCCAAGAATATTCTCCCTTCGCCTACAAAACGCCATTAGGATAAATATTATGTTGTTGGAGAAGGACGCCCCTGATGTGACATGTTCTAAACCGGTGATTCTCAACTATTGTGCCATGACACTTTTGTGTAATGCCAAATTCTTAAATAGTTCCGCCAATTTTAGAAATGTATATAGTAAAAAATAAATTTGTTTGATTAAGAGTAAAGTTTAAATTAAGGAAAAGTTAATTTAAAGAAAGTTTAGATTTAAATCATGAATACTGCTGTTTTTGCAATTGTTTTCTAAAAACATTTTTTAACTATTTTTATCTTCGATTACTGTGGCCTTTCATGAAAGGAAATATTTGTTCCATGTGAAGAAATTTCAAGTATTTCCTGTATAAAAGATCGCGACTGTTAAATGTAGAAGACGATATGAGAGTGTCATTGACATTTTTATGGCCAAATATAAATGAAATTATTAGAAAAAAGCATCCCATTCAAATTTCTCACTAAAAGAATTCTTATTATTACCTTGTAATTAATCCCTTAATAAACGCCCTGTTGCTTTTGTGGTACATATTATATTATTTTATTTTACAAGTTGTTATCTTAATCTATTTAGCACAGTGTATAATAGGTAAGTAAATGTATATTAAGGGTATAACTTATGTATTTTTTTATATTATGCCAAGAAGTAAAATCGTTAAAAGTGTGCTACGGCAAAAAAAAAAAAAAAAAAAAAAATGAGAATGACTAATCACTGCTTTAAATTTTATATTGAATGAGATTACTTTTATTTAGAGTCTTTTGAAATGTCGCTATTCCAAAGTTAGAATATAATGTAATATTGTAAAATTTCAGTGAGTCCATAATTCTGACTATTTCCTTTTATGCAAAAGACATATACTTAAGCTAAATGTACTAATGATCAAATATTACTTTCTGAAATTTATGTATTTACTTTTTGAAATTTATATAGTTACTTTTTTAAATTCATTTATTTTTACTCATTTTTTGTTATCACCTAAAGGTCCATTTTTATTAATATGTTCCCCAAAATTCAATCTAAACTTAATATGTAATAGCATTCGAATTTTTATAAATTTTCAAACTTTATGACAGTTAAATTATTAAAAGTACCAAAATTCAATAAGAAATCCCAAGTTTGAACTAGTGTGTTTTGATTTATTGAAAAAAATATGATATAAATATTTAATTTAAAATTTCAAAATGGATATTTTTGGTATGGTTTTTTATAATAAAACATTGTTTAATTTTTTCAATAAATCAGAGCATACCTAATCAAGATAAAACTTGGAATTTCTTATTGAATTCTTGTAATGAACTTTCAGAAACATGCTAATAAAAAGAAATTTTTCGGAGCTAGTAAAAATAAAATGAGTAAAAATGATACCTAACAATATAACAATAAGATTGTGAAATCCTAGGAACTTTAATTATGAATTAAAATACAATTTATTTAAGTTGGAAGATAATACATAAAACAATTGTAATATTCAACGTTGCATAACAATCTACCTTATGTAACCATTATAACGCTTTATTAAATCTCAATTTTTTTTATGCTCAGATAGTTGAGTTTTAACTTCAGTACAAAATAATTTAAATATGATATGCACTTATTTTAATTTAAAGAAATTTATGTTCTTATTTCCCATTCTTAACCGTGTATCGCTAGTAGAATTACTGAAGATTCTGTTTAGACTAAATACTTTACTACATACTTTTAATTAAATTATTAATATTTTTTATGAATACGTTAGGGGGTTTTTGAAACCAATTTCATGCTTAACATAATAAAATTGATTTAACAATATAAAAAAACCTCAGATTTTATTGTACAATGTAAATTTGTAAACAATTTTCTTTATAAATTTAACATAAATATAATATCGAATTACATGTGAAAATTAAAATACATTATAGTAATATTTTAATCACATTTACATACTGAAACGAAAATGCAATTCTTCGCATTTCTGATAGTAATAGAAAATAATTTGATGTATAAAATGAATTTTGATGTCCATTGAAACTCAATTAATTAATTTTATCCGTAGGCTAATATTAAAATAAAAACCATTATCTAGAAAATTGTTAAAGGAATGAATGCTAAAATAATATACATATTTCTGAAGCGCGATTTTCGAGCCCTGCTGCTCGGAAAATGTTCTACTTTTCGCCGTCAACGAATTCTGGTTTTTTCCTCCTTTGAATTAGGTAGTGTAACGCCACCTAGGGGCACAATTGTTAATTAGGTCTGCTGCCTTACTTAATTTCCCAAAACTTTAAATGTGTCTTTATAAAAATCCTTTCCACTAGGATAATTTGCCCCGTTTCATTATTAACAGGTAACATTATAATTGGTTTCAAATACATATGCAACATGCTAATTAGAAAGAATGATTTTAATTAGGTTGGTTGCGTCTTAAATAATCACAGACCGACAAAAACGAATGAAACTTAGGGATTAAAATAAAGTTCTATTTAGTGAAAAATAACAACTAAATGAAAAATAATTTTTGATTAAAATGCTTCCAAATCGCAGCTTCTTTTTTTAAAAATAAAAATCAGATATTAAAACATCATTAAGGAAATATTCATATTAAAATGGAAATGACTTCGAAAACTAGAGTACAAAAATTTATTTAATCGCTTTAATATTTTAAATGAAAATTAAGCAAACAATTTAAGAATAATTCTGCATTTGTTTTTAAAATGGATAAAAATAACACTGAAGGGAACTGAATGTGTCATAGATATTAGAAAATTTTGTACGGATGAAATACCGGCTATAAAATATAAATGAATGCAGATTAATACATACTATACTGGAATATTGTATGTATACTTTTTCTATAATCTATAATCTTTGTGATATATTAACAAATTAGTACAAGTAAAATAAATAACAAGTCAACTATTTTGAAAGAATATTTACAGATTAAAGAAAAGTATTATGGCTGGTGTATATTATTTTCTCTAAAATAGAAATATTCCCAGAAAGGAATGAAAAAAAAAAAGTCAAGAAAAATAATTCATTGCTTTAGTAATTAAAATGTAAATTAATCCAACAATTCAAGTATAGTTCTGTATTTGTATTTTAAATAGATAAAAATGATTTTGAACTTCACCTCATGATTGATAGATCATCAAAAAGCTAAATGGATGAATTACCGAATTAGAAAATAGAAATTAAAACAAATTACTGATTGTCATATTGGGGTATTTATGTATTTTTACTTTTCCATAGAATTTAAAATTAATGAGATTTAATTATCATTTAATTTTCAAATTTCTACAAGAAAAATAAATAATATTAAAAATATCGTGAAAATTTTTCTTATAGTTTAGTTTAGTTATATTACGTTCCGTTTAAAGCAGAGAGTTAATATATAAAATAAAGCAACATATTTTAATTCAGAGATATTTAGAGACAAACCTTTAATACTGAAAAAAATTCGTATGACGCTGACAGCTATGCTGACACCCCCCCTCCCCACACCACATCAGCTTGAAAACGTTTGACCCGGACGGATTTAACATGCGCCATGCTGCTTGTTGACCGAAAGCTTTACATGCACGACGGTTAATCGGGTTACCCACCTGAAACACTCCGCGTCCGAAACCGACATTGCCATCCAGCCAGTGTTGTCAGAAAGCTTTCTCATAAAACTGAATGATTATTATATTTGGTGTATTATATTTTCTCTACAAAAGAAATATTTGCCGAAAGGATTTAATTGTTATTTAATTACCAAATTGTTAAAAATTTTTTTTGAAAAATCATTCTTTAACATATATATTGCAGTAATCATATTATGACTGGTGTATATTTTCTTTACAAAAGTGATATTCTCCGAAAGGAATGGGAAATTATTTAATTTCTTCTAAATATCTGGTACAAAGTCTATTTTTCTAAATGAAAATTATCACTACAAATTGAAAACTGTAACCACTTTACAAAACTAAAACTTGTTCCGATCAAACTGTTGAAAATGCAAAGTACTTAATCTCCTGAAAATATTCTCTAAGCGTTTTTTTTTTTTTTTTTTTTTTTTTTTTTTTTCAATACTGAAGTATGTCTTATGATTCAAATATTATCATAGAACAAATCAAAGTAGATTAATGCATGTCACATAGGAATATTATATATAGATTTTCAACAGTCTTGAAATTTGATGGAAACTAATTATCATTTAATTAAAAAATCACTGCAAGAAAAATAAATATATTTAAAGTATTTTAAAAACATTCTTTAACATAGATATATTGAAAAAGTATTACAACTGATATATATTGTTTTTTCTACAAGAGAAATATTCCCGGAAATGAATGAAAAACTACTTAATAATAAATAATCACCATAGCAAAACTTTACAAAACTGAAATTTGTTCCAATCAAATAGTTAAAAAGACTTTGTATCAAAAGATTTCTAACTCTTGAAGAAATTCTCTAAGCTTTTCTCTTACCAATTCACTAAACTACTACAGCTACACCTTTCAGTGAGTTGAAAGCAGCCAGACTGCTCTCCATCTGTCTCTGCATTAAACAACTGGAATGACAAATATCTCCTCCAAGATAGAAGCAGCAATTTCAAAGAACCCCGAAATGCCGCGATCGCTGTTCCCGAGAAGATTGAGAGTCTGCCTTCATTAATCGTCATGGACAGCCGGAACCCTACTAATTAAAAGAAGTGTGAAAACTCGTGCCTCTAATGATTTCGCTGGTCTGGTCTCTTTTCCACATCAGCACTTGGATCTTTCGCGTTACCTGTCTCGCTATGGCAGCGGGACTGCTGATGAATATGCATTAGAGGGTATATTTAAAATGTTATGCTCGAAATAAAGCGGTTGTTTATAAGAAATAAAGAGGATTTTGACAGTCGCTTTAATTTTCGAGGTGAGAAACCACGAAGCTCTTTATGGTTTCTAAATTGAGTAGAATTTATCTGCTCTTTTAGAAACAAAGATGGCGTTTGTTTTACACTGATTGTTTTTGTAAGAAAACAGAACTATTCTTCATGCTGTTGTTGATAAATGCTAGCCTTAAATTATAATGGAATGTTCTAATATGAAAATCCATAAATTGTTTCTATTAGTTGTAATGGGAAATGTTTGTGCACAATTTTTAATGACAAACAGCGCAACAGATAATAACAAACAAAACAACAGTTTTAGCGAGGAAATAACAAAATATGAGAATTAACTTCAATTAGACGTTTTTACTTTAAAATAGTACAAGGACTATTTCAATGCAAGGGTACAAAATATTGAAACAACGTAATCATTAAGAAGTAGCGAGACATAGTGGGGATACGATTAGAGCCATCGGCGCAGATCTGAGAAGGAGCGGTGCCCGCATGCACAGGACAGAGCAGAGGCCGTAAAGGGAGCCGACCAAGGCTCGCTACTTGTTGAAATTCCTCCGAGCATAGATGAACCGTTAACCTTGATGTATACTTTCATATACTCCGAAGACTACGAAGTCCATCAAGAACAAAAGACTAGGCTACTCACGGAGGATGTGGTTCGGCTCTATGATAATGGGCGTCGACTAGTCCAGGATCATATACGCCGAATTAGTCAAGTCTAAATTGGAGCTTCTTGATCATTTTTCCTAGAGTCCGGACATGTCGTCCCGCTATTTCCATATGTTTGGTCCTCTGAAAAAATTGCCCTTCCTGTTAGTGTTCCAGTGATAAACAAGGCTTAGCAGATGGCGCTGAAAACTTGTACCCTCTATATATCATCTAATTTACTGATTCTATTTTGAAACCACGCTTCAGACACTTTTAAATGAAGCAGAAAGGGATTTTAGGGGTAATGATAACTGTACAGAAGAGTTTTGTGATGAAAGTTCGCATTCAATTGATTCTGATATGTATGTTCAAACATAATTAATTTTTCTAGTGATAATATGTTGTGAAAAATTAATAAAATAGATCAATATGCCAAGAGAAATATATATAGAGAATTTCTATGTTGATTTTTATACTAATTCTGAATCTGTATTTTTAAATTGATCAAGTAAAATGTTCTATTAAAATCACACGCCGATAAAAAATGTCCATTTTACCCATTGTCATTTTTTATTTTTATTTTTCATATAATTGTTGAATATTGCATTATATCCTTTTCTAAACACATTTATATACCAGAAAAATAAATATGATTTAAAAAGTATGAAGTAATATGTTTTTTCAAGAATATTATTTATTGTAACATGTAATTTGAGAAGAAAATGTATGTTCCAACGCTTTTTTCAATGATTATATATTTTAAAAAATTTCTTAAATATATCTATATAACAAGAAAAATATCTGCAAAAAGTATTGGCAGTTTTTCAATTTTAATACATTTATTAGAAAATATAATATGCGTGTAAATGAAAAAAGGTCTCTTAGACAGCACCTTCCTAAAAATTCATCTCTCCAATTAAGGATTAATATTCATGTGCGGATTCTAATGAATAATTTATATCTATTTCTTGTATTATCGTATTTTTTTTCAAAATGTTAGAAAAAGACTTTAAAAAAGAATAAATTGTTTTAACAAAGAGAGTATCATTATTTTTACATATTTTTGTAAAAAGATATTCAAAAACTATTTCTGCCCTTTGCATGTATCTTTTCCTTAGAATTTTGTCTTTTAAAAAAATCCCAATTTAATTTGATAATCTGGTGACAGCGATATGTAATCATATTTGTTTGTTTCCAAATTTTTTTTTATTTTTAAAATACGGATCTGTCTTCATTTATTTTTCTTTTGAAAATTCAAAAAAAATACCAAGTATCAATATTTATAAGATTTAACATATAAAGTACACAGCGGAGTTTTTTTAAGAACATAAAAACTTAAAGCAAGGAAGCAAAAATGTTACAGTGTTGGCAAACCATTTTCCCAAATTACAGAAAAATTTGCAATAAACATAAAAGCATTTTCTCGGTACTTCAAAGTTTGTACAAATACTGAACAAAAATAAAGATACAAACTAAATAATATGAACAAAATATAATTACAAAAGGTATCAAACTAATTCTGTGATTCTTTCTGTTCTGGCCATATGTTTTTTCCCTGATTTGCATTATTATCTTAAATCGGATGAAACATTTTGGAAGAGTCAATTTTTCAGATGGTTTTATTAAAAAATGTACTTCTTGAATAATATTTTTTTTACCAATTTTTCGCCGTGGGTGGTACACAATTCGTAAAGTAGCTTTATAGATATGGTCGAGAGAGAAAAATGGGAGTTCACAATAAGCTTTTATGTGCTACCTTTTTATCTTGATTGAAAACGAAACTGTGAGATGGGATGGGAAAAGAGGAGAAAAAAGAAAAAAAATTCTTCTTCTGAAGAGTATTTCTAGAGGCGACCTTCTAACTTCTTTGACGAGTTGAAAACAGGAACTATAAAGAAAAGCAATGACGTGAAAACAAGAGAATAGAGAGCTCCCCGAAAAATTGAGATTCCGGGCAGGGACTGTCAACATACTGAAAGTAATTCCATTTAAGGAACTGTAGGAAAAGGAGATTTTCTTGTTATATCTCATTTAACTCACTGATGTTCCTTCCGATTGATTAGGACGACATGCATTCTTTGAGGAAGCATTCAACCGTTTTGCTCTTTAGTGTTTTTCTTGAGAATGAAATGTTAAAAAAGAAATATCTTAATTTACTTATCAGTTTTCTTGGGTTTCTAAAAAGTTAGACAATTCACATCTGACATGCTATTATAATTGAGATGTTTTATGAAATGATTCGTATCTAAAATAATATTTATATTAGATTAAATTTATAGTTAACTTTTAAAAAGTTTTCTTTTTATTCATTATATTTTAATAAATTAATTCAACTTCATGATATTTATCTTATTACAACATTTGATACATTTCCTGAAATGGATTAGTTTACAATTTTCAGTATCAAGCATTTAATATTGAAGAGGGCTCAGAAACATTATTACAGACAAATAAATGGTTAAAACGTTTGGAAAATTATTAAAAAAATTTTTGTCCATAGTAAAATTTCTAATAATACCTTTAAATAAAACTTATCACTATATTTCGTGATATTTAAAATTTCAACAAATATTTAGCAAAATTCAAGCTATACATCAATTCAAATTTAGCAAAATTTTGAATTGGCAATGAATTAAAAATTCAAATTACAGTAAATTAATTTTGCAGTTTTCGTTAATTTGATAGTGTTATTTGTCAACATTTATTTTTTCAAATCTAATATAATTGATGTGCTGTATTTTGCTGAATTTTTTCCAGTTGCTTAGTAAGAGATGTGGAAGATAACACATAAATAGCCACATCGAGATTTGTTTACACAAAGATTGTCAATAACACACATATTTATTATTTTGTTTCAGAAGGTAATGTTTATTTACCTTTAATGTCTTAAATACTTATGAAATTGGTTTGAATATTTGAAGAAAAATAATATAACTGCTCAATATATTTGAAACATTTGAGGAAAAATAACATAACAGCTCAATATATTTGGAATATTTGAGGAAAAATAACATACAGCTCAATATATTTCAAATATATTCTGACAATTATTTAAAATGCATCTAAAGGTCATATAAAATACCTAAAAAGAAATTACAAAGAGAAAGAGGATATTTTTGCTATAATGATGGATCCGGAAAATTCAAAAATAGAAAACTGCTTCAAGATGTTTTTTATAAGTAAATTAAACGAAATATATTCTATAAAATGCACAACATAGATCTAATGGAATTCAAATTTATTGCAATGCAAACATTATATTGCATGAATAGGAATCTATCAACTCTTTGTTGCTTCATCGATTCAAGATTATGAAATATTATATTAAATATACATAAAATTGATATTGCACTCTATTTGATAATATCAACCAATAAAATTTTGTTGATGCTATCCTCAGAACAGTATAGGGCATGTAATAATGTAATTCATAAAAATATCTTGCTTTCTTGTGGCATCATAGCTCATTTGTATCCCATTTAATTTTCTTCTTCATATTGTGTAGATAAAATTTTTATTTTGCCTAAGTTAGTGGTAAAAAATTTCTAAATTAACCACCTTCACTTTTGTATTACCCTTCATTTTATTGTCAAATTGATTTGTGTCTCTGTATCTGGTGCTCTAATCTGTCACTCTGTAATGATGATGATAAACTTCCGGTATGAGGGTAGGTTCTTGCTTTGCTGGTGAGTACAAAAATGGTGGACTTCAACTATCTCCAAATGATGACAGGGCGCACTTCCCACAGGAAAGATGGTACAGTGGCCAGTTATGGCCCTTAGGATTCAAACATAAATCCAGCCATTGTTACGTTCGTGGCTGTCTGATCAATCGGATTTATCCATGTGCCTTGATGAATTGGAGCAGCCGGTCAAGATGAGGCTATACCTGGTTTGAGCTTGAAATTCTTAAATGACCTTTTGAGCCTCCCTCATTTACTGAAGTTATAAATTGTAAAAGGTTAAAATAACACATAAATCTATGCTTAATAGTACCACTATTAAGCATAGATGCAGTACGAAAAATGCATTTTGTTTTATTGTCTCTGAATACTATAATTTTTAAATGTTTGTCTTAGATGTATAAAATTTGTCATATGGAATTCACTTATTTTTCTCAAATCATTTAGAGGAAATCTATTTGTTTGGCCATGTACAAGAGAACTTCATAACTACAAAACATAAACATAGAGAGATAAAATACCGTTACATTGCAACAAACATTGGTGCACAGATGCGCATCAAAAATGCAGAATGGAGATACATTTTAAACCAAATCTGTCAAAAGGTTGGGTGTTTGCTGATCTATATTTTAGCACGTATATAAACAGAATAACTAGAATTCAGTATCTGATCTTCTGACTTTAATTGCTTTTCCAAGTCAAATTTTGGTTAGGGTCTACTGTTAGAATAAATATTTATAACAACACTCAGTAAAAATTGATTCACATAAATGCTCAATAATTTGTTTATGAAAATGAGAAAATAATAAGATTTTACTAGAAAAAATAAAAGAGCATTTTGGAATATCACTTGAGCTTATTAGACAGATTCGTTTAATACTAAAATTTTCCCATATTAAAGGAAAATATTGTTTATTAGGGAAAATCTGCATATTTAATTAAATATCTCATATTCTGATATAGTTGGAAGTGTTCGAGAGGTGTTATACATAATTAAAAGTTGAAAGCTTTTCAAAGTTCTGAATTTTTATTCGCAAATAACTTTATATATTATTACCACGTAAGCATTCTTGCTCTATTGCTTTATTGAGGGCTAATTAGTATATTTTTAAAATTCAGCGTTGCATCTCATTAAAGATTATCAAAGTGGACATTTTTAAAATCTCTAAAACTAATTGCAGGGGAAAGTTTTCTGTAATTCCAGTCAATTGGAAATGTTTATTTGCATAATATTTGATTATATGTATCGCAAATTAAACATGATTACTATGTTTAAACATGATTACTATGTTTCATTATGTACACCGGGAAATCTAATAAATAAATTAGATAAAATAGGATTGTTGTGTTCCTTATTTAATTATATTTCAGCATGTTTATCAAGAATGCCTCACCAAAATCAACTGCAATTAACTTCAATACAAATTATTTGAAACGTTATAAATACTAAACATTTCATCTTTACAGAATTAATAAACGGGTTTTTAATGAAATAGCCCAAAAAGAATTAATTAAATATCATGGCGTCATAACTTAACATTCGATATAAGAATTATTTAAATTATTAAACAGTTATAGACAAATTAAAGAACCTCAAAAATATTTGATTTTTGTTTAAAAATTATTAAATCCAAATATTTTTTAAGTAACGAACTTAGTTTATTTAGCTAACGTTACTTTCCAACTTTCTTCCTAAAACATTTTATAGAATTTTAAATAGGAGTCGATATTCTTATTTGCAAGTTTCTACACGATGGCATACTATCATTTACTTACGAAATTTCTCATTTTTTTACCTTTGTTTTATGTTTCAAGAAATGTTTCATGTGTGCAAAAATTCCACTCTACTCCCCATCTGTTTATCTTCACATGCAAATATAAATTTTATCATATATCTCAAATTTTAATATGAAGGCTTTTTGGAAAACAAATAATTTAAAAATATCTCAAAGAATTCACTAAATTTGATGATATTTTGTTCGTTCTCAAAGAAAGCAAACATTCTAAATCTAATTCAAGTGAACGAAGTAGCAGTTTGATGCAATAACACTGCGGCATTTTTTGGACACCTTTTCACAAAGAAAATAAAAATATCATATATACATTCCAGGTAAGAACTATAAAAGTGTTATAAAATACACTTTATCCAGTTATATCAATGACATTGTACTTTCGCACTGCTTCTTTCTCTGAGTGGTTTCTCGAACAAAGAAAATACCATACTTTCTGCCCTAGGTTTTTTTTTTCTACTTTTTGCAAAACAAAAGCTGCAGCGATGGAGTGGAGATTGCAATTGAAGCGTCATGAAAATATGACTTTTATCAAAATCCCATTTTCTGAAACTTGCCTGTGAAGTGAAGCGTGAGGGAAAAGGGAGAAGGAAAATAAAAAGTAAGAAAGAAAAATAAAATCGAGTAACAAAAATTAAGAGAAACAACCAGCCGCAAACAGCTCTGAAAAAGAAATTGAAAGTAAAGCAATATAAAAGAGAGCGACTTAGAAAGACCGAAAGGATCAAGAAGCAAATAAAATAAAATAAAAAAGAACTTTTCCCTTTCTTTTTCAAAAGTCAGATAGAAGAGAGGGAAAAATGAAGTTTCATAAAGAAGCGGAGAAGTTTATTAAATTTGAGTTTAATAGCTTGGACTGACATCAAATGTAAACACTGATATCAACCCGAGTTGGCCCCGCTAATTGAACTAGCCAAAGAAAAGTGAGAAGTGCAAAAAGAATGGGGAAGAAAGGAATAAAAAGAAAAAAAATACAATTGAAAAATTGGAGATGCGTTTTTAAGTAGCGTTTATCATTATTTTTTAAAAGCCAAGCTCGGAAAAAAGTATTATCCATTCTCGTTAAGAAAGTAAGAAAATGTGGCTGTAATTTTCATTCCACAGTTATGGTGCAGCGTTGCATATGAAAAAGTAATTTAAATCTTAGTTACGTGTTGTTGTAGAAGGCACTGCAATTGAATTTTAAACAACAACAAGCCTTATTTAAATATATGTTTCATGAAATTTATATGCATATCCTCTCTCTAAAGAAAGTTTAATTTTTTGTTGCGAATCTTTATATTAATATTAATATATTCGAGTAAAATTCTGTAAAAGGAGGCTATGTCAAACAATTATTTAATTTTATAACTATTGGGAATTATAATTCATCTAAAAGTTCTTTTTCAGTGAAGAGTACTGTATAAACTATTTTGTTCTTTATATTTCAATGAAAGTAAATATAATATTTTTAGTTCTGGGAAATGCATGAAAATTTATGAATTTTCTTATATGCATATGAGAACTTCAAGTAATTTTAATGCAATATCTGATTTTATTCTCCTTTTCCAAGATACTGAGAACTGAAAATAAGGGAGTAGCTCAAGAATTAGTCAAAGTAGCATATGTTGAAACAAATTGAATTTTAAAATATTTTGTCTCATTTTTGAAATATTAAAGCTTTCTTTCTGAAACACAGCAGAGCATGTTTAAAAAAAACATAATTTTTCTGTTTCGAGTAAAATAAATTTTAAAATGTCCTTAGAATGCATTCTAAGCTTAAAAACGTACCTTAAAATGTCCCATAAAATGTCTCTTGCAAAATAAATATTTTATGTGTTATTATGCGGTACAGAGATTTGCATGCATTTTCCACAGATTCATTTTTTATTATAATTTTGAATTCAAGTAATATTCTTTTCATACGGTATGTAATAACAATACATGAAATAATACAACCCTAGTGGTAAAATACTTAGACTCTTTTTGAAATAGAAAAATATTACAAATTTAATCAAATTTAGAATATAGAAAAAAAGTTTAGAATTCCAAAGCGAAATTTTAGTTTAGTTATTTAACCGAAATGTTTAACCTTTATTCTGTCTCAATACCTGGATCTTGAATGGTCTAAAAACAAAAGAAGTAACATAGAAATTGCGTACTTTTAATTATTGGTCACTGCAGCCCTAATACAAAAATATATATTAGGAGGTAAGCCACAATCAAAAATTGGTCAACTATATCAAAATTACTAAAGACAATGCGAGGATAGATTTCCTTGCATCATCTCCACTTCCCCATCAATGTGTTCCACTATTCTATAGTTCAGTTAATATATAAACTATCCATGAAAAACCAATTCTAGGAGAGCTGAACAGGAAAATAGAGATGTTTAATTGAATAATCAGAGAGTTTTGCTTAAAAATATTCACGTACTGTTCAAAATATTTTCGTTCCCTATTCAAAATATTGTTCGGGCTTTTAATGTTCTGACTATTGAATAAACCCCAAAAATTACAGTTTTCTTTATAAAAAAATCAAATATACTTTATAATGCTTATGAAAAAGAAAATACATTTGTTTGATTATGAAGCTAATTGAACACAATCACTAAATGAAAATATTTAATTTTACAATTAAAATTTAATTTAAATATGTCTTTAAAATTTATAATACAGATCGTAGGAGGAGGGGATATGCTTGAGAAGATATCTATTTTTACCAACTTGCAAAACACAAAAGAAATTTGAACCTTACTATTTTTATTGCCGAATAACCGTATGAAATGCAGTCTTTATGAAGGTTCCAATATCTTTAATAAAGTTTTAAATTTTTGCTTACATATAATAATCATGATGATGATGTCGTGTCCATGTTTCCGCGGAAAGGAGGGCAGTAGCTTCTGAGGGTAAAGTCCCTGAACACCCGAATGCAGAAGTCTGACTTCTAGCTCAAATGAAGATGAAACACATACGCATTCGCTTCCACAACCCATTTTTACTGGGGGGCACTTTCACAGGTAGAAGACAGAACAATCTCTCCTGAATCAGACTCGAACCCGGGAAGCCTGGATCACAGGAAAGACGAACTACACCTACACAGTTTTATTAACTGGAATTGTGCTCAAATTTTGCTTTGAATGTGAATGGAGAGTTTTATAGGATGCATAGAAAGGGTAATATGAGCAAAGATTATTTTTACTATCAGGAGTTTTGAGATTTGATTATTGAGAAACGCATTCCTGTAGGAGAGAAAAGGATAAATTCACACACATCCGTGAGTAATAAGATATATGAGCAAATATATATTGCCAAAAGTTTTTAATTCCAATCCTTAAGTGTCTATTGAAGAACAGTTAGTTTCGTTCAGAGAAGTATGTCTGTTTAGACAATATATGCCTACAATTTAGAAAGGTTTGGAATAAAAGTTTGAGTTTTCTGAGTTATTGAAACAAATTACATGTGGAATATTCCGTTTCTGGAAGGCCAAGAAATAAGTCACTTGAAAATAGTTAGTTTCATTGTACTTTTCTCGATTTTTCTTACTCTGTTTTAGGGATGTGATATATTATGTGGCATCTTTTTTTTCATAGACACTACTTTTTTCGTATACAGTATTTCATATTCAGTTGACACAGAATTGGAATGTAATTATGATAGAGTTATGTGAAGGAACTAATTTTTTTTCTTCTTCTATATTAATTCAAACATAATAGTAGAAAGTTTATTCCTCATTTATATTTACGAATGATATAATGTTTGTGCCGTACATATTCAAAAGAGTTCAATGTGATATTTTAAAAACCACATTAAACTCTGAAAGAAAATCAATAATTCAGAATGTAAAAAAACACCTACAAGCAGTCCTTAAATATAATATTCAAAATGTGCTACACACATTTTAGACAACATTATTTCCTATTATACTAGCAGAAGAAAAACTAACAGATGGCCTATCCAGTTATTTTTATTTATTTTAGATATTAGAATGGTAACTGCATGTATACTATTCATGGCAACAAATCTTGATTAAAAACAAGATACACTGAGAAGATGGTGATGATTTTCTGTTGATGTGCGTGTCATTGATTGAAAATCCTTCTGTTGATGTGTGTAGAAATATGTGCTTCCAGATGAAGAAGTTGCAATTAAATTAAGGAAAGTGTGCATGAACAGCTGAAATATTTTGAATATTCCACTATTGAAACACATGGTTCAACAAGCATAGGAAGAAAAATAAATCCTGCCATCTTAGCATATCAGGCAATAAATTTCAGAATTCTCATTAAGTCTTACTGTAATGAGTCATATACAAAATGTGTAGTGGTATCTTAAAAAGCCAATAATAGCCCTTAAACATTGGTGATCACTTTCATCTAGCGGATATGTTAGGGAACTGCAAATCTTAAGGTTGCAAGTTCGATCCTTGGCGGAATTCAATCACCATCTTGGCACAACTCCACAAATGCATTTCTATAGTTGCCCAGCAAAGAATATTTTATTGCATTGGAAATATATCCGTAAGTAAGTAACTTTGTTAATTTAAGGCCATTATATAAAAAGTAATACAACTTTTAATGAAATTCAATTGCTACTATTTTCTTAATATTGAAAATATATGATGAGTATAACAAAATTGATCTCAGATTTAAATTGTGTAAAAAATGGAAGATTTTATTATATTAACCTTTATATCTTTTTGTACTTTTTTGAATTAAATATCGAAAAAATGCTTTAAAAATGTTGTTTCTTCTGTCGATACATTCTTCAAAGCAAAAAGAAACTGTTCTTTTGTTTCCATTCAAAATATGAAGATGAAATTATTGCTAGGAATTAAAATAAGAACATTGGATCCATTAGGAACCCAACACAATAAGTGTACATTCAAAATCAACAAAACAGCAGAGTTAGATTGATCTAAATAATCAGAGGATCTGCTTCACAATGAATTTTTTAAAAAAGATTAACATTTTTCCAGAACTAAGATGACATCATCAAGAAATTTCTAAAAAATTGGGATTTCATTTCATTTTCATGGTATGAATCCAATTAATAACCATAATTAAATTTTGCTATCATTGACCATTAAGGAGACAATTTAAAATGAATTATCAAAACTGGTACCATTTTTTCTTAGCTTAACTTTGAATAATAAAATAATTAGCAGATGCCTGAAAATGAACATTAAAAAAAGCATTTTTATGCATACAGCCGAAATACATATCCGCAACATAAAATATAAATAGGAAACTTCTTTCTCAGAAAAAGGTAGTCCTATGCAGTTTCTAAGAACCTATACAGCTCCTTACATTTTGTTTGGAAATGATCCTACCTTATATGAGTTGAAATATATTCAAAGTTGAAATATATCCTTTTCTTTCTGGTTCCGGAATCATAAGCCTTACGAAATACGAGGGTAGTCAAAAGGAATTCTTATTTCAGAAAAAAAAGAAATCAGAAAGGTTAGATACTGTCAGCAAAGTTTTGGTAATAAACTGACTGCAATTCAAGAAAAAAGTTTTTGCTTTGCTTAGTATTCTAGGAATTTTGACAACAGCAGAATTCCAAATGATGCTATATTCGGACTTTTCTCCTAAACAAACAAGTCTTGAATATTATTACTAATTTTCCACATTATATTCTTGGTCTGAGAAAGGAAAGTTTGGTAATTTTCTTAATATAAACGGATATTAATTAATTTTTTATAATGTTAAATTTTTTCTCATATCATGAGGTATTTTTAACCATCAGAATTTTTAGTATATATGTTTAATTTTAAAGAACTTAGAAGTCAAATATCATAGAGTGGCAGTTTCACCATATAATTATGGATATTCATATAAGTCCAATTGAGGGGGCAGGCGAAAAGTTTATGATAAGGGTAGAAACTAGCTTTCAATAAAGATTTCTATTGTGCATTCTTAAATAAATTCCATCATAAGTTTCCTTTTTTTATCTAACCTTTTTAAAACTTACATTCAAAGTTATTTGACATTTATTAGTCATATCACATTGATCAACTGTACACACCTTGAATATAAAAGAATTTCTGTTTATACTTTTTTATTATTCGTATTTTGTAGCATCTTTGCATCTCCTTTATCCCTCAACTGGGGAGATGTGGTCTGTCAAGCCTCTAATGGGCTTGGGTCAGCCCTATTCTATTTTCAGCTCATTTGAATTGATTGATCCAGCAACTTCCGGCTTCGCGATCTTCACTACACGTGCAATTTTTCAATCGGGTTCAGCTGATGCTTTAAAAATTTTTTCAGCTTTTTTTAGTGCTAAGTCTATAAGGTCGTTCCACCCTTTTAATATCCCAGTATTTTATAAGATTGAGCATATGGTCTAAGATTTACTCCTCGAAATATCCAATCTACTTATGTAGATATCTTATGAAGCATTGCTCTAGAAATTTTTAAATGAAGGAGAAAGTGATATTAATGATGAGGATAATTGTGCAGAATATTTTTTTCTATGAAAGTTTGATTTAACTGACTCTGGTATGTATGTTCAAGCATAATTAATTTCCCTAGTGATAATGTATTTAAAACATTATAAAATATATTAAAACACGTAGATAATCTACTGAATTTATAGGTTGATTTTTATCATATCACCTAATTTGTATGTTTAAAATGCCCTCAAAAGCCGTGCAATGAAAATCTTACAAGCTCATAAAAATAGTTAAATTTTACCTATGAGGAATTTTTATATTTTTATGAAAACTGTTGAAATTTTCCTTATATTGTTTTCTATATACCTTTGCATACTGAAAAAATAAATATGATTGAAAAAAGCAAAAAGTAACGTGCTTTATCAAGAGTATTATTTGTTTTAAAATGCAGTTTGAGAATAAAATGTATGTTCAAATGCATATACTTTTTATAGTTATAAAATATTAAAAAATATTCTAAAAAATATTTATATAGTAAGAAAAATGTCTGTAGAATATATTGACTGACTTTCATACTAATACATTCGTTTACAAAATTTAATTTCAGTTTACAGAAAATGCTGTCTCATTGATCTACCCAGTTAATGTTTATCTCCTTTTTTAAAATGTTAAACAAGATTTAAATTACTTGGATTTATAATTTCATTAATATTACCATTTTCTTCAGAATTGAAGAAGTTTAGAAATTTGAATAATAATCTTTTAAGACATGCCAGTTAAAATTTTATGCAATTTTTTTATGATTTTGCCAGGCATTAACTTTAATTGATATGAAATTTTATTTGAAGTTGTAATCTTGAAGTTATATCTCCCTCATATTCTTTGAAATTAATTTTAAGAGCTTTTCTTTAAAGCATGGTAATTCCTTGTCTGCCCTAAAGAAATGGGAATAATAAAAATAACTAAATCAAATTTTCTCATATTTAATGTGCTGAAATGAAACAAAGAAATTTCTCTTATCATCTAAATGATAAGGATGTTTAAAGCTATCTTTATAAGGCATTATTTCAATATATCTCAAATATTTGCCCGTGACTGTAAGAAAGAAATTAAATTTAAAAGAATAAGATTCATCCAACATTATCACACACAAGTACCACAAACACGGGTCCTAAAAAATTACAGAGGATCAAGCAATTCTTCAAAAAAATATTCATGCTATTAAATAAATTACCTCATTTCAGTATAAGAAATAAAATAGACTTTCGTATAATTTATCTTCTCCTATTCTGAAAACTTTCCTCTTTTTCGTCCTCTTCTAGTCCTCAAACGTGAGTTGTAAAATCAAACACAGCATTTCCGTGCAAGGATTTTAATCAGCATTGAAAGATATCTTTGCAAGAAAAAACAACTAATCGGTGATACTTAATTTGCGTTTGGATTTTATATTAATACTTTGATTCTTTTCCTTGCTAACCAGAATAATATTTTTTCGAGATGGTAATTGGAGAGATTTATTAAAGAGAGAAAAATATACTCAATTCTGACTTTTCATGTGCATTTATATGATACAGAATCTCTATTAATAATTGTTTCTCGTGTTTTAGGATTCTGTTAGTGACTTTTGAATTATTTTGTATATGGATGTCTTATGGTTCACTGTTTTTAATGTTTACTAAAACATATATAAGTCTGATTTAAAATGTGAATTCAGAATTGAAAATAATTTCTAATTTGTATTGCCCCTAAACAAACCGGTTTGTTTTTGCCCATAAAATTCCGGCAAAATTTCAACATGTAATTATAAAATGAAAAGCTTTAAAGATTAAATAAAAACATAAAAGGGATTTTGCATGGGTTTTTTAAGTAATTAATTTAAGATGATGAAAATTTAGTAAATAAAGAAAAACGAAAACATTCTAAATTGAGGGATAGATAGAGAGATAATGGAATAAGAAAGAATTCTGCAAATAATGTAATTAGAGATTAAATTATGTAGAAATAGTTTTCTTTAGCAATGATTTCTTAATTTTACCCTTTACCAAATAGGCGAAAAAATAAAGTTAATTTCCACGGAATCCTGCTTACTCTAATGAGTCTGCTTAAGATTTTTTTTTAATTACCAGTAAAAAACAATGTAAAATCTCTTAAACTCTATTTACATTCTTCTTGTTTTAATTTTTTCTATTCTAATCTAAATCCAGAATTATTTAAAATACATAAAGATCCTTTAAAAATCAAATTAAAAGAATGTAGTATTTAATTCTTAAATTTTATTTCATTTTTAGAAACATTTCTTTTTTTGAGAAAAATGAACATTTTAAAAAATATCTTCAAAACACGAAAACTATGCCACAGCATGATAATTTCTATCGAATAGGAATTGTTTGTGTTTTCCATGATGTTTCATTTTACTATGATTAGAAATAATATTTTGGGTAAATAGTTGTGAAAAATTATCCACAGCAACACAAAATATTACAATAAATTAAAAAATGTTTTTGGTGTTCTGATTAAAAATAAAACTTCTTTGATGTTCTGAGGCTTTATTACGATTATATGTATATTAAATGCTATGTAGTAAATGCGTTAGATTTGTTTTTGAATTTCAGCATTGAAAAAGAATAGTGGAATAATATAATACAATTGTTTAATCTGCTATAGCAGGTAATAAAAATTCTATAAGAATTTTGGACAAAAATCTATGTTTTTACTGTATATCAAACTGTGCTACTCTGTTGAAGTTATAAAATTTATACCATTTCTGTGACAGCAGATTAAGAAATAAACTGTTAAATATTCAAATCCAACCCATTTTGTAGTCAAAACTATCATAGGATAAATCCTTGATACCTTAATTATATATGCATTTCTTACTAAATTACTGAATTTACATTTTGTTATGTTAAGCTATGTTCTGTTAAGATAAAACGAAACCGATATCTATAGCTGTATAACTGTTGCATATTATTCCATGTTTTAATAAAATAGTTGAAAATATTCACAAATACTAGCATAAAATGCTAGGAACTTTGTAATATTCATGATTTTGTGTTTTTGCTTATTTATGCAAAGAATCAAACTTTCAACCTCTGAAAAAGTGGATACAAGCTTTGTAGTGGACGCTTTATTAGCCAGATATTATCCTCAAGATTGAGTGGTCATGTATTCTGGCTATCCCCCATAAGGCCGTGGGTTCGATCCTACCTCTCGTCAAATCGTAACAGATTCATCATTTGAATATTTTTTTTTACAAAATTGCTTCATATACTAAGTTATCATCATTAATATAATTAGTAACATTTGTTGTTATTTACTTTAATTAGCTAATATTTTACTAACATTTACGACTATGTTCATATTTTAAGCTAAAGATAAAGAAAAGTTATTTTAACCGTAGCAGTAATCGATAACCGATTCAAGATATACTGAATTAACTGAGAGTTAAGCTCCCGCAAAGAGGATTCTCATGATTATTAGTGGCTGCAGCAAAGATAAAAGCTACGAAGAGCAAAGATAAGTGGAACTCATCTTAATCAATACTATTCTTGAATAATACATTTTGTTTACCTTTCTTTGACTATTTATGGCTCGTAAATCCGATTCTTACAACCTACAACTTCAGTCCACATACTTTCTGACTGGCCTAATAATTCCTTGCTACGATTTTCAATCTGATTTAACAAAAGAGTTTACCTATCTTATCTAGAAACTAAGCCCACGAATTTTTTGTCCCACGTAGGCAGAATTTTGACATGCATTGACCTTTCTTCGTCTCATGCAACAATATTCAAGTTTTCCACAAACAACAGCCTTTTATCTCACGCTGTTTTCTCAAGTATATGTAACTGTAAGACTTTCTGTTGTATAGAGCTACACTTCTTCTTAGCATTTCAACAGTAAAATTCTATAGACTTTATCCATATCGTATCTGAGTTGGTTAGTTTTTTGGATGAAAATAAGATTGTCACTTGTCACTTAAGATTGTCATCCACTCTATGAAGATAATTCAGAGATCTATGATAATTCACTGTAAGCAGTATAATAATTGATATTTATGAGGAAAAATTACCTATCTTATAACTACATTTCTACATACAAGAGTAAAAAAAAATTATTCTTGCGAGCCAACGGTCAATAAATTTACCTATACTGATGAGGATTACGGATTAAATGACGATACAGGTTCTCGCTTTCATTATTCATTTCAAAATATTAGATGCCTTTGCCTGTCTAAGTTTTTATTGCTTTAACGTCTACATTTTTTTAGACATTGTTAAAAGTCAATTCGGATTAGTGACATCAGCTCTTCAGGCGATAGTAATTTTTGGAAGATTTTATCAATTGCTTAGATTAGCATTTCTAATGCCAGCGTTCTGGCATACGGGTAACATGAGTTCTATATGTGAATAGTGTGAATGTGCCTCCTGTAAAAAGGGGTTTTGCTTGTGAATGTGAAGCATGAAGTAGCTAAGTCGTACTCTTGACACTAGTTGGGGCTACTAAAAAAACAAGGGATGCTAATTTAGACAGTTTTCTATCAGTGGGCATGTAAATTGACATAAGAACAACAAAAAAAATCCTTTCTAATAAGTTTTAATTAGTACTTCACAAAATGATCAGGGTAGTGATCCGATAATAATTTGATAGCTGATTAAAAGGATTATAATAAAAAAGAGCAGAAATAAAATTATTTAAATGGAGTGTTTGTCTCTCTTATTAATATATTAAATGATATTCTTGTCTACATTTATTTTTCAGCAGATTGTCATTCAGGTTAAAGAAAAAAGACTATCTTTGAAGTTTAAAATAAAAAGTCTAAAAGCAACTTTTCTATTGGTCTAATTCAAGTTATTATATGCATAGCAGTTTAATACATAACATATTTAAATTCTGATAAAGAATATATGATCTTTGAATAAATAAATGTTTTAGATCCTCCTCAAAATATATGATGAAATTATTCAGTAATAAGAGTACTGAGCTACTTTTATCTTTGATAGCTAATAAAAATATTTTACTTTGAATATCAACTTTTAAATATTATTAATATTAAGAGGAAAATTGCATTCACATTTTATGTTAACTTCAAGACTTTCATGGCAATTTCGAATTGCACAAAAAGCGAATTTATATCCAATAAATTTGAATATGCAGTACATCTGTGGTATTTTGATTTATTGAGACTGGGGGCTGCTGCAATATGTTAGTTAAAAAAAAACGATAAACACTTTAATTAATGACATTTTTATGACAAATCAGCAATGCAATAGAATTTTGATTTTTTATATATTTAAATAAAATATTTTATGCAACTGTTTAGATTAAATATTCAATGCCTTTTCCTAAGGATTGAAAATGTTTTAAGAAATAATAGTAATCTGTTAACTTATTCTTTCTCATTAATTACTATCGATAAAAATTTTATCTTTTATGGCATTTTTCAAATATTATAAAAATTGGTAATAAATAGTAATTGGCAGAATACACATTCAAACAGGTACTCGAATTTTGATGTTTATTTTCTTACGATTAATAAAAAAAATTGTGAACAACTTATATTTATGAAAATTTATGGCAGTACTATAATGCTTAGATCTTTCAATAATTGCAATGGAGCAAATATAGACAAACGTTTGTTTTAACTAAAAATCTGAAATATTTAGTTGCCAAATTTTGGAAACGCCATAAAGAATATAAACTCATTTTTTTTCGAAGTCTCCCAGTTTGAGCTTTTACTACAACAAGCAATTAAAATATTATTAAAATGGTGATTTATTCCGAATTTATGTTTCACAAGCAGTTTAAAGTATCTAGAGTACAAAATTCTATTCGTATTTGCAATAACTTTTTGACAGGTTTAAAATCATTCATTTTGCTTAATGGAATAAATTTAAATTTATGGTGATAAATTAATATTTGTTTTCTAAACTATAATTGCTAATTTCATCTTTACCTTAGAGAAATATCAAAATAACTTCACAAAAATATAAATATTAACCTCGCCTCTGACTGCACGATTTGTATTAAAATATTAAATATATAAAATGTGCTCATCAATTTAAAATATATTAAATCTTTTAAAAGCATTAAATACAAAAAGAAAATCGTCGAATTTTCCTTTGATAGTTGCAGATAATTGAAATATAAAAGCGATGTTTTATAAATAAATAATTATTAGATGTTTCCAAAATGAAATCCTTTATAATTTTCAAACATTTTCCTTTTTAAATTAAAGATAAAATTTTAAGAAGCTTATTAGTATGTAGCATTTCAGCCTTACGAGTCTGCGTATTAATTAATTATCTTAGGCAAGGCTAAAGCCCATTATTTTATGCATTTAGAAATTATTATAAGGTTGTGTAAATGTATTTATATTTTTATTGAAATAATTTGTATTGGGGCTTTTTATTATACAGATAATACAATCAAATATTAGAGCATTAATTAATTTCGTATTATGTAGAGAAATGAATGGTAACTATAACAATTAATTTCCACATATATTATCTACTTATTATGCTTATATTTATTATTATTATATAATTTCCTTGATTGCTGTTAGAATTATAGAGAGTCAAGAATATAATATTTCATGAAACTCCCATTTTAATAGTTTCTTTATCAAAATATTTTAAGGCTTCAAATTTTGTCAGTCATATAATTCACTCATAATATTATAAAGGCTTTCAGTTGTAACGTAATACGTATATCTCTAATTTTCTGTAAATACCAGTAGAATTTATTCTCTAAATCAAATTGGAGATGATTAAACTAACTTTATACTCAAACAATTAATATAAAAACATTTTTAACGGAAACAAAGCATTTTTTAAATATGAGTACTGTCGCTGAGCATCTAAACCTTATGGGCACTAAAGTACATATTTCATAATTTATATAATTTCTCAAGAATCTTTCAAAAATATTATCTCATATTCATTATGAATAGATCAATTAAGTCCGTATCCGTTGGAGTTACAGTTGTCAATAATCAGAACATTCTGCACATGCGTGAATTTTCAAAAGGAGTTATAACGACGTTAATGCTTCAATTTTCTACTCCAGGTGGGGTAAAGCTACGCATATTGCACATTTTAATTTCCTATATTTTGTTTTATTTAAACACAAAAATATTTCAGAATAAATATGAAAGATTGATTAATTAACATTTTTTAATTTTAAATGCACGAAATATGCAGAAAATGAACAGAATTGTGTGAAATAATTTGTCAAAAAATTTTAAGCCTAACGTCATTACCGTGGTAAAAAACAGAATTCTTACTCATTTGATGGTGAAAAAAATGAAGACTTTTTTTGTCCGGAAAGTTAGTTTTTAATTTATAAAAAAATTAACCACACAAATAAATCGGTAAAAGTAGTATCCTCTGTCACATTCTAGATTGTAATTTATCTCTATGCCAAATTTCATCCAATTCCGCTCTGGAGCTCTGGTGTGATTCAGTAACAAACTTTTATCCAACAATCTAAAATTTCATAAATAAAATTTCATTTATAATAGTAATATAGATATAAACAAAATTAAAAATGAATTCAAGCGCTTTGAATGAAAAAGAAATTAAAGGATTTTTTTCAAGTTTCATGCATATTCCATAAATTTTATATTAATAATAGTTACCGAAACAAACTTTAAATTTTTAAATTTTCTGATTTTAAAGTTTTGTTAAAAATGTTCTCACTCATGACTATTAGTAATTATATTTAAAATTAAACTAAAATAATTATTATAATATGAAAATTTATGATGATATTCAGTAATTTGTAGAATAATGTAATCAATTTCTTCTCAAATTAGCATTTCTTTACAGGGCTAATTGAACAATAATTATTTTAAATGTAAAATATTTTTATAAATCTGTAGATATGTCTAGTATTAGAGTATTCAATTTATTTTTCACTAATTTGTATTTATGGATTTCTTAAATTTCATCAACTACTTTGAAAATCAGATTATTGCTGATGCATCAAAACCCGCAGCATAATAACTGTATTCATTCACTTATATTTTTAAGTAGTACAGGTTTCAAATAATTTTAATTTAGTAAAAGCCTGATTTTTTTAATAAAACATGTGCTCTTACCAACTATAATTTATCTCAATCATTTTCTGAAATAGAATCTAAAGGGAATTATTCATAGATTTTCAAAACACTGTTTAATTCACTAATAGATTATAGGACCAATCTTTTAATGAAGAAATCAATTATAATTGATGGACTGAAAAAAAATCAGACAGTCAAGCTTTTTTATTGATAAATCTTATTACTAGCAATTCTACGAGGCTTGTATGTATATTATATCTCAAATAACATAAATAACATTATATGAGGTAAATACAACAATTCATAAATATGCAATATTTTTAAATCAAAATATAGTTTGTCACCTATTAATGGCGGGTCTAGTTGATTACGAATTCGAAACAATCAAACAGTAGCAAATTTTGTTGAATTCAAAATCAATTCTAATAATTTGAATACATCAGTCATACATCAGTGACTGATTTGACTGATTTGAATACATCAGTGTTTATAAAAGAACATAAATTATCTGTCACATTTAAAAATAATTAAATTTTCCAATTTACAATATTTTCAACACCCTTTTCATTTCAAAATATTAATATAACATAATGTTACGATGCTGATTCTAATAATAGATAATGTTTAATGTTAATGATAATACTATGATCTTACAGGTAGTTAAGGCACGTTCTTTAGAAGTGACTCCAAAAAGTAGAAAAAAATAGGTATTCAAATAATTATCAAATCCATATCAAAAGGGTATTGAAAACTGAAACCATTACTTTCAGTAAAATTCAGAATAAAAGGTTCTTCTTTTTTCAATGTAGAGACACAATCGTAAAATTTCAATAAAATATTGCGGAAATATGTAAGGAAAGCGGAAATTAGTGTCTAGCCAATATGTCAAGAATATTGATCGTGGCTTTCAATAACGACAAGTGTTTTCAGTTTTTTATTAAATATTAATTGAATCGATGAAATTATTTTTTGGTAAAATTAGAATGTATCAAAGAAGCAAAATATATTTCGGTTACATGCAATAACCGAAAAAAAAAATACTTTCGTATTTTTTTAATTTGCAAAGATTGTATCATTTCTACTACTGAAACTGCTACAATCCCATTTTAGAACAATTTAATAAATTTATTAATGACGAAATGTTATTGAAGACCGAAACAAGATTCCTATATCTTCATTGAACTGAATTTCGAGTAAGGAAATAGTTACCATTTCCATTGCTCGAAAGGAAATTCGCTAATTAAATATAAACAAAGAATGGAAAATTTCAAATTAAACTAACAAATCCTAATTGAATTCTTCGAAAAATACACCTTCTGAGAAACATATGTATTCCAATTATGAAAATGAAAGTCTTCATATTTGGTAAGAATAAATTACACAGCATTGCATATTGATATGTGTCTCATCTGTGTCGTAATTTCAGAAGATAAAATTAAAACAAAATAAAATTGGATCTATTCTTTTAGTGAATAAAAATAAAGCAAATCTTAACTGAGTTTTCTAAATTCCACTATAAATTCCAAGATTTATTGACTAATTCAACTTAGTCAAAACATGTAATTCTTAATATATCCTCTAATAACTAATATATCATACAGAATAAAACAAAATTTTAAAGTAAAATTATCCATAAATATTTCTTAATATTCTTGTGAAATATATTGTGTCCAGTAAAGAAACTAATTAATTATATTTTTGTATAATTATACTTGGTATTAATTTTCTTAGTAGTTTCAATGTAATGTTGTTGATATTAAGGTTGGTGTTTCTACATCAAATTCTCACTTTTCAATTTATGTTATAAAAAATTTATATTCATTCTTAATCACGTAATATACAAGTTAGCATAAAATAAAACTATTTTTTTGTATTTTAAATTTTTCAAAAGAAAACTGATTTTAAATAATGATATAGTATTTTTTTGCAATTATTTTTTTTTCCTTTTCTGTTTTTTACTTATTAGATTTTTTTTACAGTATTATCATTAACATGGAATTTTTTTCCAGAAAGACAGTATTCAGCTGAGAAAAATTAAAACAGCTTCTATAAAGAGGAGTAATAATAAATATTTCTAATTTTCAATACTTATGTTACAGTATTATTCAAAACGATTGGTTAATTGATTATAAAAAAATCTCAGGAGTTACAAGGCTGAGGGGAAGATGAGTTGATGGACTTTAAAAGATAGATTGAAAATAAGAAAAAAAAGGGATAAAAGTATTTTGTAACTATAGAAATTTCCGATAAAATATTATGGGAAACGACAACTGTTTCCAACTGCCTTATTTTGAAAAATCAAAATAATGAGATTGAATCTGAAATAATTGTAATTTTGAAAGATATAAATTCGTTAAATTTCGTTTGGGATTCATATATTTTATTTTCAGAATCAGACATGCCAAGGCGAATAAGATCACCAATCAACACTTCATAATAATAGATATATTTCAAAAATCTTTTTATATAATTGGGTGGCCAATTCATCAATGTTTTCTGCAAAAATATTTTATTTTTCGAAAGGTTTCGGGAAAGCTTTAGTTTGACACATCTAGTAAATTCATTGTTATTATTACATATTAAATCTACACTCCATGTATACAAAAATATTTTATAATAAATCTGATAATTAACTTCTTTGAAATTTTTCAGTATAATTTAATTTTCTTGATTATTCCAAAGACCGTGGGTAATAAAATAGTAAAAGTAATCAATAAATTGTCTGTTACAGCAATAATTTGTCTTCTACGAAATTTCAAAATTTATAATTAAAGAGATTTATAAAACCTTTTTAAGGGTTTGGAATTTATATATTACCATTACTACTTGTTTTGAAAAGTACTCTTGTTTTTCGTAAGCTCCAGGAATTGGATAAATTCTTTCAGTAATGAGGAAAGTACAGATTTCAAAACATATTTTAGTATTCCATTAATTAATGTTCAAGTAAACAGAGCACCCAACGGATGAAGAATAAGAATTATGTTTTTATATAGAAAAGATGCGAATGGCACCAAATATATTGTTTACTGAAATTATGAAATCTAGAAACAATGTAATACAAAATCAAGACTGATTAAACGCACAGTTTATCTACTTAAGTCAATATAAACTATAATTGATAGAGTGATACGGTGTGTAAGGTAAGATACTGTAGATGCGGCAGTTAATAGAAATTCAAATTATTACTCCATTCCCAGATTACTTTGTAAGGTAAAGAGACACATTTTTAGAGGAATAATATTGTTGGCATAATTACTCTTGGAATTGTAAAAAAAATTAGTTATAAGTCTTTTTATCTTGCAAAAAGTGTGTTTTCTTATCTGACAGTTGTATTCCCGAGTAAAGATCGATGAACTGAATATTTATAATAAATTATTAAATTATTATCATGTGAGAACATAATGTTAGTTTGACTAAAGGATTTTGAAGCGATCTGAAGGCAACAAACTTTTAAAGCCTCAAAATGCGTAGGGAAATAAATTAGCAATTTTTTCTTTTTTAAAATTTTGGATTCGGCTTTCACAGTATAACTTTTGAAATAACTATCGTTTACTAATGCAGCTTTATTTCGGAGTTAGATTTCATAGTATATCTTTTGAAATATCTATCGTCTGCTAATGTAGTTTTATTTTGGACTAAGCTTGCACTGTATATCTTTTTTAATCTATCGTCTGCTGTTGTAGTTTTTCCCTTGAAAATCACAATGTTATAGCCTATCTTGCACAAAGATTTTTTTTAAAAATAACCAAACAAGTTAGAATATTGTTTGTTTAATTGCTGAAGATTGTTGGTTCAGAGATAATTTCAAATAATTAAATAAGATTATTAGAAAATAATACAGAAGGTTGTGACATTTGGCGATTTATCGTCAACTAAAGTTACAACTGGTTTCCATATCATGCATTTTCTGAACTCTCACGAATTGTCTTAATTTAAATCAAGAACCAGTTTAAAGTGGTATGAAATAAACATGAGATTATCAGATTACAATTCCCTGGATATTAAGAAGAACGATGGATTTTTTTTCCTTCTCAAAATCTGCCAAACTCCCAAATTTTATTTGCCATCTAGAAAAATTGTAAATGAAAGCTTTAGAAAATTATATATAAATACATATGCACAGGGGTGGAGAAGATATTAAGAAGTTTCTTGGTTGTTTCAAATCGGTTTAAACTGGTTAATGATTTAAATTATTTAAGACCAATAATGGCTTAAAAGATAATATTCTCAGATAATAACTTGGTCTGCGATCGTAGATTTCATGTATATATTTTTGCATTTTTGTTGGTTTGTTTGGTTTCTGATACAAAAATTTAAATATAAAGACGAAAACTTATTTGTTTACATGTTCATGTTTTTAAAAAGAGAAGCAATTCCTTATCACTTAAGTGGCTTCACAAGCTTCATGGCCCTTCAATGACTTAAATAGTTTATAAGAAGCCATTATGCGACAAATTATTAAAAAAAATATGAATGAATATATTTAAATTTATAACTTTTTGGATGCACTAATATTATTTAAATAGTGTAGAACATACATATTTGAACATATTTGATTCATTTTATGTTCTCTAAAACTAAACTCGATGTTCTATAAAATGAATCAAGAGATATTTTTACCTTTTTAGTGTTTAATATGACTAATGTTTAGTATAATGAACGAATTTCTGGATTCTGCGTAAGTATAAGCAACATAATCCATTAAATTAACAGTCAGAATTCGATTTAAATTACCCCATAAATTATTGTGAAAATTACTTCTTTTTAAAATTTTTAATTCTTATATTTATAAGAGAATAAAATTGAAATTATAAACCACATTTTAATGCAATATAAATCTTACGAAGCATAATTTTATTAAAATAAGGCAAATCTGTTACAATATTCTTTATTATTACTCAAGTGAGCAGTAAGCCAAAATTTACAACTAAAATGATTAGAAGTGGAATTGTAGTATCTGAATTAAAATTTGCCTTACATATTTATTTTGCTTTATATATTTAATATTTCATTTTGTTATTTCAATAATAAAAACAATATTTTAAATTTAAAGGTGCGTGCGTAAGTTAAAAAGCATTACTATGAAAATATATTTGTTTCTACTTTATTTCTTTCAAACTGAGCTCAAATTCAGTTTTAAAGTAATAAGCGAGGTTTATATTATTCATAATCTAGGAGCAACACGTTGGAATGCGTGAAACTGCTCCTAAAATTCAATATACTGTAAGAATTTTTCCTTTGTTGCTTTCTCGACTATTTTTTGTAATATTTAATACTGCTTCAGATGCGAAAAAACAATATTTATTTAAAAAAAAATAAAAGAATCCTTTTAAGAATATAAATTTGCCTCAAAAACTCTACATCTTCTCACATTTTTTCATTGCCCAAAGTGTAATTCTATTTCATTTCTCACACAAATTAAGAAACTTTTAACATTTTGCATTATTTTTATATCACAAAGATATATTGAATGTTTGGTTTGAAACATTTCTACTTCAATAAAAACTGGAATTGTAGACAGTTTTGCTGCTATTTGTATTTGTTTGA
Source organism: Argiope trifasciata (assembly GCA_026543055.1). NCBI lineage: Eukaryota > Metazoa > Arthropoda > Arachnida > Araneae > Araneidae > Argiope > Argiope trifasciata. The sequence goes on from JAPMOQ010013989.1 coordinate 525,229, forward strand.
CGTACCCAATTTTTGTTTCAACTTGTCTGAAACTACTTGAATATGTTCTTTTTCCAATAAAATTTGCATTTAAAATCAACTATTAATTTTTTTCTATGTCTTAATTTTATGTTCGTGTGATTGTATCTATTGTTTTAAACATAGTTGGAGCAGAATTTTGATATTTTATATTAACATCATTTTGTTTGTTTTAATTTTGAATACCTATTTCATTTTTAACATTTATAAGGTATGTAGATCAGATCAGGAAGCAAAAACTACAGCATTTTTTATTTCTATTTTTAAAAAAATTCCTAAGGTGTTCAAACAGCAGTTTATGTCTGTAGTATCGATTTGAAAATTATTTTTATCTACACTAAATGTAAAAAAAGACTTACTTTATACACCCTTATTTCATATATCTTTAATATTATAATTCTAAGACTGCAGAAAATTATCTATTTGATTTAATGTTGAAATAAATATTTTCAGATCCAAATCAGCCCAATAATATTTTAAAATGTACGAATTTTATTGATAAATACATAGAAAATTTTAAAAACATAAATTCTCAATGTATGTATACAATGGGACAATGGATGAATGTCTATGTATTTCAGGATATTAAATTATTTACATTTATTTAATTCTTATAACAGAATAGCTATGTAAATTTTGCTGTTTCCCAATACCCTAGTAGCACAGCCACTTTTACAATATTGAGCAATATAATAAGTTGTTATCAATATTCTACTACTAAAATAACAATAATAAATGCTACTTCAAATATTTCACAGATTTTTAAAAGCTCTAGAAATCAATATTAAGAATTTGCTTCATTTCAACATATTCACCCGAAGAGCATTGATTTTCCCATAAATTTTGGTTTGGAAGAGTTTGGATTACCAAAAGTTTGAAACATGAATAGAAGGTCAAAATTGAATTAATACAAAATAATTTATTACTCAAAGAAATTTTTTCAAAATATCAAAAGAAAAATAAGTTAACAGTTTAATGTGGAGAAAAGTTTAATGTTTTTTGTTATATTAATGTGTTTACTAAGTTATTTTGAATGTTAAACAGTTTTTCATTAATTCAAAATTGCTATTCATGAATTTAAATACTTTGAAACGGACAAACGCTTAATTTTATTCCTCTATCTATTCAGAAATAAAAAATAAATAAATAAAATAACATGAACAAATCCAAATCGAAAGGATTTTTGTTATTTATTTCATCATTACTTTTAATAACATTTAAAATGCTGCATTTCATTTGTTCTTATTAGAATACCAATCTTTACACATACTGTGTTTTATTTCTAATTGCTGTATTTTCTTATTTTGGTCATTAGAAATCATTAGAAAAAAAATATGCATACATTTTTCTAAAACTTCTTTGATAATTTATGTTATATTATAAATGAGAGAAAAACTCCCCTGAAAGAGGAAATTCAATACAATAAATTAAGCGCTCTAGATAAAAATCGAAAATATCTTTGCTATTTATTTTATTAATATAGATCAGAATTCTCATTTTCTTAAATATTTAATAATGGACTCTTTTACATCTGAATAATTTTTAAACTCTCTGATCCACTTATTTGTTCTACGACGCGTTAAATGTTTTTTTTTTAAATAAATATTTTCTTATCATCTTAGTAAAGAAAACTGACTTACCATTATTTCTCTGGGACAATCACCAGTACATATATTTCCCTTTAGAATATAGAATAAAAACTTTTATATAAAAATTTAAGTTTAAAAATTAAAACATGATTTGTAAAGAAGGAAATACTAATGTTACATATAATTAATTATTGTTAAGATATATTCTTGAATAAACTTGATATCAAGAAGAAGAAAAAAATATATGTTTTTTTTTCTGAGGAATTTACCATTTACTACTGAAAATCAGTTCTCCAAATATGGGATTTAGCATTATCAGGCTTCAAAAATGTATTAGATTCTAATAAGTTTGAAAAATAAAAGAAAAAATCCCTATTTCTATTTTAAACGTAAAAAAGTATCGCTTTTATAAATTACAGCATAATAATACTAGGATTTTGAAAAAGTTGAAAAATTATTTTGTATATTGCCAACAAGAATACGAATAAAAAATACCTGTTTTATAACCAATATTCGAAATTTTGCAAGTAATTTTAACCATTACTTACTCACTTAAATACTTGAAGTTGGATTGACATCCTTTGAAGAAATATTTATTAAGGGTCTCTCATATACATAAAATACCATTCCGTCTAATCAATTCCAAAACCACCTGCAATGGTGAGTTCAATATTATGTGGCTTCTTCAAAGAGCTTCTAGGAAAGTGAACTATTATCTAACCAGTCAGGTTATTGTATTTGACTAGTGCAGATATTTTATTGAGTATTCTCTTAACGCGATTCAAGATTCGTAGCCCCATCCGCCCGGAGTTTCGATGAAAACGAACCGTAAGAACATCGTATTGAGAATTACGATAAATAAATTCTTGCCTTGAGTGGTATGTTCACGGTTTGATATGAAATATGTGTTTTCTGTTATGAAAAAAATATGTATAATATAAAGAAAAATAAAAGTAAAATCGACGATTGCAAGTTTTAAGTTATTATCACATGAGAATATTATTTTATTTTTAAGTCGTTATTTGTCTTAATTAATTTAAATCACTAACCTGTTTAAACCTGTTTTGAAATAATAACGAGGTTTCTCAATTGGTCTCCATTCCCCACCTCTCTCTCTCTCTCTCTCTCTCTCTCTCTCTATATATATATATATATATATATATATATGCATGAGTGTGTGTGTTTGTCTGTGTGTGTGTGTGTTTGTCTGTGTGTGTGTGTGTGTGGTGTGAGTGTGATATACTATTTACCAATAAATCCTTTAACACATTCATTTATATAGAATTTCATTGAAAACCATATTTTTGTAAACACAAGTACTACCATTTTCTAATTTCATAGATTATAAAACAGATTCATAGTGGATTAATCTTAGAAGATGAGTCAACTTCAGTGTTTCCCACTTATAAGCGATATTTCCACAGTGGAGGAAAGAGAAAACACTTTTATCAAAACTGTTATTAAACGCGAGTACAGTTAGTTTTCTTAAACATATTATAAAGAAATTATTTAATTTCCTTCGAAAAAATTTACATTCCACGAAAATAACAGCTGTTATGTCATAGTTCTGCATACATCTGCTGTCAAAGAAGCATACGTAATAATAAAAAGTAAAGCTGGTAAAAGCAAATAAGGCTTTTAAAAACGCATCTGCTTTCAAAGAAGCTTACATAATAATAATGCAATATTGGTAAAAGCAGGTAAAATATTATACGATTAAAACATGGTGATGAATATTGCCGTTGATGCTTTATTCCTTGCCTACGCGATTTCAAGACTTAATTATTTGTTGCCTTCAATTATTCAAAACCTCCTAACGAAAATAGGATTATGTTTTCACATGGTAATAATCAATTGCACTGTCTTTAAATGATTTTTATAAATGCATTTTAAATTGATGTATTATAATATAATTTATTTCACGATAAGTAATATATTATTCTACCAAATTTGGCATATTTTGTCACTTAATACAATTTTTAAAGTTTTTTTGGGGTAGATTCATTTTTTTATTGCATCCAGTTTTTCTTGACCTTGAATTTTAGTATTTCTTTGTGATTTAGGACTCTCTGACTGTTCCTGCGCCATCTGAGTGTGTGGCGTTTTTATTCAATGAACAGTCCCTTGTTGCTTTTTGCTTGTTTGTTTTTACAATTCTGCGTGGCACACAGAAACTCCATTAATACACGGACAAAATTTCCATAACATTTAAGATAAAACATGGCTTTTCACAATCAACATTGCCGTTAACAACTCCAAAAAAAGCTGTGCTTAATTTCACTAGTTTAAACACAGAACAAATACAAAAATAAGAAAAAACTGCTCGTGACTTATTTTCAAAACATACAATAAGCGAGCGCATGCGTCTCCATATATTAACAATATTAATTATCAAATTTAGCATAAGAATATTGACACAAAGAACTGTAATTCAATAAAACTGCACGAACACTACAGAAGATATATTTTTTGTATGCTTTTGGTCATGTCACAAAAATACATAAATACAATGATAACATTTTAATTTTTGAAATTTTAATCTTCTTCCTCCAATTGCAAAATTAAAATCTTAACTTGAAACTATGAAAAATATTTTTTAAGAATTAATTTTGGGATTATTTTTCAGGTTTTACTTTTTCGAGAATTCCTTTTTTTTACAGGTTAGAGAGATAATTTTAATTATATTAATTGAATAGAATTGAAATTAAAACAATTTATAATACAAAATTTCATTATTTCATTTATAAAAGATACAAATAATTTCATTAAAATTTAAAAATTGAAACGCTTAAATATTAATTCTTTAGCTTAAAAATAAAATAGACTTTCGGATAATAAATCAATAGATGGCGCTTAGAACCTCCATTTATTATTATTTTTTTCACAGTAATCAAATCGGATAACGGTTAGCGGATAGGATAGCATTGTTGGAATTTCTTCGCCTGTTGCTGGTGTGTTCTATCCTTTTTAATTGTTGGTTGTATATTCTTATGTAAGTTTATTTCATATATTTTTTTATGTATTCTTACTTCATTTGATGATGATTTTAATGTTATTTTGTGTCTTTGCTATTAAATTGATGTTTCTCTTTGGCCTTAATTTCCGGGGGATTTTCGGCTCACGAGGTGTCACTTACTTTTGACCATTGTCCACCGATGCCTCACAGAAAAAATCCCTTATTTTGAATCCTTGCCTGAGGGTGACCCTTGAGAAAGTCTTCAGGCCGGATTCTTTTTAAATTTTAAATTTAAATTTTGGTCTTGTTTGAATTCAAAGTATTTGGTTCAGTTTCCATAGTTGGTTTCGTTTTCTCTTGTACTGCTAATATATATATATATATATATATATATATATATATATATATATAGTAAAGAAATTCATGCCATTTTATTTTATGGTATATAATGTTATGTGGAAATTACTTTTTATTGTAGTACAGAACTTTTGCAAAAAGTGTTCAATTTAATATACATTATAAGTAATTAATGTTTTTGTTTATAATGAGTATTAGTAAGTTTAAATATCAGGTTTTCACAATGTATAAAAGGTATAATATTTGTTATTAAACATCCAGTAGAAATTATTATTATAATTTGAATGGCATTGCATCTGATCTAAGGAATGAATTGGCTGTAGAAATTGTTGGCTCTATGTAGATTTCTAGCGATGAATTCAAAAGTCTCAAGTGATGAACAAATTAGGATATGAGTAAATTTGTTAATGCAACTTTGCATAGGTACCGAAAATTTCATTTTGAATAAGTTTTTAGGCATTTCAATTCGTGCGTTATCATATTTCTTTTAAATAAGTAATTTTAGTAAATACACTTTTAATTTCTTGTTCTGCTGTTTTAATAATATTTCATGATATGTACTTTGTTTTTGAAATTTAAAGTGAAAGTCCCACGGGAAACAAAAAGAAAAAGCACGAAAAAATGGCCGAAATTAGTAAATTTGTTTTTTAAGACATTAGGAAATATTGCAGATAGAAGAATGAAAAACGCATTTCATTCACTGGAAATTTTTTGCTGTAGAATGCATGGGAAAAATAGATTTTTAATAAGCTTCTTGTATTTTTTTCTTTAGGAAAACCAATATAGTTTCATGCAATTGAGTTCCTCGTGTAAGGAAACTTTGCAACTGGAAATATACATTTAATTAAAATTGATAAGGAAGTAAAATTTAAATCATAATTATAAATTCTATAATATACTTGATATATGTACCTAAATATAACCAAATAATTTTCATTAATATTTGAAAAAATGTAAGTAAAAGTATGAGAATACGTCCGAAGGAATATGATTTGTAAACAGTTGAACAAAAACTTTTTCACGAATTAATTTTCATCAACTAAGCTAAATTGTCTTTTCTTACTGAAATAAATATTTGAAATTGCAATTATATTTGCGAGATTTCTAAAATATTTTATTATCATTATTAGAGAATGAAATATCCTTGAAATTTGAGTTGAAGTATAAACATTTGATACAGCATTGCTCAAAGCATATTTATATTATTAAAAAACAGTTATTTTTTTTTCTCTCGCCACAAGAATATAGAATTTAAGGCTCTTACTTTGACACAATAATTGGTTATATGAAACTGACAACTCAGATTTATTTTCATTAATAAATCGTATAATTTTGTAATATCGTTCAATGAATAAATCTCTCATTACTATTTTATATGATCATAGAAAGTGAACAACTGAATATAGAACTGAATATTGAATTTTAGGTTCTTACTTACAATAGCCAGTTATATATTTACAATGAGCCAGTTATTAGAAACTGCACATTGTTTGAACAGTGACATGAATCTGATTTCCTTTCATTGATTTATCGCATTATTTTCGGATGGCATTCAATGAATAAGTCGCATCTGCTCTCATTGTTGTTTCGTATGATCCGAGAAAGTGAAACAATTGCAGTCATCTTTACCATTATTGACTTTAAAAAAAAATTGAGTTGGCATTTGGTTTTCATTGATTCATCGCATTACTTTGCGATGACATTCAATAAATAAGACGCGTCTGCTCTTATTATTGTTTAGTATTATCTTAGAAAGGGAAAAATCTTAGTCATCTTGACAATTATTGACTTGCCTTAAATTACAATGGCGTTTGATAAATACATCTAGATAACCTAAGTAATCTAAGTTGGTGTATCACCGTCAGATCAATCAAATAACAATGTTACTTCTTCGCAGGATAAACTCACAGATAAAGATTTCTCGGTCAAGGTCTTTTTAGCTGCAGTCCAATAGTCCCATTAGCTTCACTTAATACAAGCACGTCAGAGGGTACCAAACTCAGCCTTTTAAAAACGTCGTCCGCTATAACTCCAGTGTTGCGTGCTCTGTGACCTTTAAAAAAAGAGAAATATCTCCCATTTTTCACAAACCTAGCGGAAAACATTGTGTTTTATTTGAGAGACTGGAGTTTTGCCACAACGTTTGCTTCATTTATTATCTGACGTGATATTTTTCTTTGCTACCATTCTCCCTTCGTTTTTTTGTTTGCGGACTGGCTGCTTCTTTTGTTTGGATTACATGCAAGTATGGTTGATGTGGTTAAGGCCACGATTATTGTTTTTTGCCCTTTATTCAAATAATTCTTTCTAATGATATTGTTTTATCTTATTGATATCGATGTTCACGTTGTAATTATTCCTCTAGACTAACCCTAAGTTAGACTATCCTATTACAGATAATGATGCCAGAAGAAATGAAGTTTTGTTATCAATTATCTGTAATAATTATATCAGCTCGGGAAATGAGTCAAAGTCTTTTTTTGGTGAAAAATAATATTCATAATGTTCATATATTTATAAGACGAAAATTAATAGACTTTTTCATATCCAAAGTAATGTAGGATTTAATGCTCTGTTTAATTTGCTACGGTATTTTGTAGCATCCGGTTTTTATATAGAAAACCGTAATTAAGTTCATATTACTAACTCATTTTTGACAGATAACCTTAAAAAGTTAGTAAATTCAGAATATATGAATTAAAACATATTTAGATTTCGCTTTTCCTTCAGAGTTAAAAATATTAGAAATAATTTTTTGATTAATTTTACACTGTAGAATTTTTGTTAATCTTCAGTTCACTCTCAATTACAAAGAAGAAAATAACACGTTTACATTTTAGAAAAGAAGACGCATTCTGTTGAAAGTACGTGGTTTTAAATATTGGTAATTATCATATTTGTAAGTAAAATAATAAATGTTAAAAACTAATTAAATAGTTTAGAGAGAAATTATCTTATCTGATAAACTGTAATAAGAATTATTTAAATTATTGAAATGAAAAATTCCGAAGTATTATTTCAGGTTTTCATTGCTGTTATTATTTATAAATCAACACGTATTTTGCAGTTGAATTTAAGATCAAACTGAATTCCTTTTCATTACTTGTCCAATAACTTTACATAAAAATATTTTAAAAGGAAATCTTTATATATATATATATATATATATATATATATATATATATATATATATATATAAAAGAAATTTTAAGCTGAATAATTTATTCGTTATTATCTTTGACTATTTGTAATTATGGGAATGACAATAATTAAAAAAAGCGAGTTTGGCAAATAAATGCAATATGTGTCCTCGTATTGTAATACATAAAAGGGCCTTTCATAAGAACCTTAAGGAATATTAAAAGTTAATTCTTTTGAATTCTACGAATATAAAAGAATCAAATAAATGTTATCTATTTTTGCAAAAATATTTTAGCTCTTTCAAGCGATCTGGAGAAATAAATACTGTCTCAAAGCTAAAATCCCTGTAAATTGCATAAGGTAGGCAAAAAGAGAAAGAAAAGGCCATTTTCAAAATTTCTTGTTCTTGTAAAAATTCTGAAATCTTCACAATAAAAAGAATGCACTGTAAAGGAATTTAAGATAAAAGAAAAGGAGGAAGTAATACTTATATATTTTATTATTAGAATTGGGTTAATGTGTCCACCATTGGATTGCTTTACAATTAAATTTGGAATTGAAAAATAATTTTACTTAATTCAGTCAACAATAGTTGAAATGTATTAAACTCTTCTAGAAGAGTCTCAATTGAAAATTCTTAAATGCAAAAAAAAACCTGTTTTTGGAATAAAAGAAACGAAGTATTTTATTGCAAAACTTTAAGTTAAACGGTTTAAAGATTGTTTTCAGATGCTGAAATCATACAGAAAAAAACAGGCTTATAAAGTTAAAATAAAAGAATTTTGTCTTTTTTTTGTTTGAAAAAATTGCTCTTATCATTTACAATTTAATTTTGATTAATCTGTCATATAAGAAAAAATTAATGCTTGAATATAATTCCTGACAAATAATTCACCCTTATTTACCTTGCTAAAACTTTAATCATACTTTATTTTAAAAGCTAAAATATATTTATAGAGAAAAACGAAAAATGCATTATGATTATTGATTTGACGATAGAAATATTAGTATACTATATACCCAAATGATTATTTAAGTGTATAGCATATTACTAACCATTGATAATAGCGAAAAATTATGTGTACTTTCTCTTTTCTGAAAGTTTCATCCGTACATGAGACTGAAAAAATCTCTATTCAAGTCGAATGAAATTTTCCGAAATTATTAGAATTTTTTTTTAAATTAGGAATTTTTGAATAATATGCATAAATTCGATGCTGACATTTTGGAAAAGTTAAAGTTTGGAAAACAATATTTCTATTCCACTAAAACAAGCGTGTAAGTACCTTTTCAAATTGAAATTATGTGCATATTTACAAATTTTGCATATTAAAGTGTATTGTAAATTATGTACATTAAATAATTACAAATTATCTACGTTCTAAAAATAATCTTCTAATCACTCGGAACTACAGGTTTACTGTACTTTCAATTTCTGAATTGCATTCATATATTTTTCCAAAGAGCCAAACTGAATTATCGAAGAATTTTTTTTGAAACTATATAGTTGAGAAAACTTTTCTCATTATCTTTTCTTTCTGCTTTCTGTCCTTCAATTAGATATCTGAAATTTTCTAATCTTTGCATTTAACAAAAAAAATTTGAAAATAGATAAAAAATTGAAATTTTTCGTAAATTATAAAATAAATATATTTAGAATTATATAATTAATATAAATAAATATATTAAATTATAAATATATTTAGAACCCACTGTTTCCATCTTCAAATAAAGTTTCACATGCATATTTTAATTGTTCTAATATTGAAATGAAAATTAATTTTAAGAAAATGTACACAGAATAATGAAATCTTGTAGCACTCTCTTTTTCCCCCTACACTATGATTCACTCATTACACGCCGCCCTCTGGCGAGTGCTTAGAGAGACAGTCAGTTAAGCCTCTGTTATCGTTATGTGTTGACGTGTTTTTTGTCCACTCTCTGTTTTTGTTTGTGTGTAACGTAACCTTATATGTTTTAATAATAAATTAATGTTACATAAGAAGGCTTATCTTAATTAGAACCCACCAACCACCAGTCACAATCTTTATTTAATCATAAACATTAAATATAAAATTAAATGGCTTCCTTTTTTATACTTTCTTTCCTTTCTCGCTCTAATAGAAATTTTGTATTTTAAAACAAAATTACATGTCGAGATTAACACTTAAGACAATTCACATATATACTTCATACTATAATAATAGCATTTGATTGTTCAGAACCATTATTTTTTCAAATATCATGAACCTGAATTCATCTAAAATTAAAATTATTTTGGAATGAAATTAAAATTTATTTCAGAAACCAAACTAAGTTATATCGTAATCAAAACTATAAAAAGTAATGAAAAATATAAGCATGGTGAAATTAAAACCTATTTTTAATACAAACCGAAGCTAAAATTATTACGGAAACGAAGCTAAATACCGAAATCGCATCTAAAAATTATTTCCGAATTAAAATAAGAATGTAAAAAAAAGGCATCACTGTATTTAGGGAGTGCAAATCCAGCTAGTACTAAAACACAAATGAATCTAGATAAACTAGTAATAAATGCCAAGATAAAAGGAAAACAATGGAATGAAAATTAAATCAAATACAATAGAAATACAGCTTGAAGACTTTTTTCAAGGATCACCCTCATGCAGGGATTTAAAATAAGGGATTTTTTCTGTTAGGAATCTGACTTTTAGTCCAACAGTATTGAATCATTGTGATCCAAATATCCCCTAAAAAACACACAATTTTCATGAGATTGAAACAAAACAAAATTAAAAAGGAAAATTATCACCAAATTAAACAAAAATATATTCAAAGTTATAAAATAAACCATAAAAACATTCAGCCAATAATTAATAAACAAAAAGGAAATAACATAACAGTAGCAGATGAAGAAATGTTTGCTAAAGTTCCCTAAATTTTATGCCTCGTCTCATTTTGAATTTATGCTTCCGTCATTCCAGGAAATATAAAATTGGAGACTATGAGTGCTATCTATTGAGTTACTAACGGAAAATCTATTTCATTTTTAGTTAAATGATTAATATTTCATCTTTCTTTTTCTTAATTAAAATAATAATTCAATAGTTTTGGTAAAATTCATTCTTAATTAAATTTTAATAGAATTATTTGTTGCTTTGATATATGCTTTTTTTTAATTACAGACTGTTTTAATTATATTAAATTTTCAGAAAATTAAATTTTTGAAATTTAATTAATGTGTTTAGAGTTAAGATTAAAGTGGTAATTACAAAGTTTAATTATTTTAAAGTTGAATTCATCTCTTTTATTGTTGATACCAATTATTGTTTTATCATTAGTACTTTCGATTTTTAAATCCAGTTAGGTAGCTTCAAGTTGATATTTATTTGCTTATGGTAGAATTAAATCATTAGGATAGCAATTAGTAGCAATATTGTTATATATATAATTCAGATGTTAATAAATTATGGCCATCGTTATATTATGACTGAGTTTTTTTACTGCATTTCATATGGTTTCTGAATATATTTTATTATCAGTGATTCTGAATATGTTTTAAGTTAAATGAATTTCTGAATATATTTCGTCATGAATAAGTCTTAATTCATATCATAAGAAATTTCATAAAGAATTAGTGAAAAATTTTGATCTAGAGATCCAAAAATCCAAATACAATGAATTATAAAAGTGCTAATTAAAAAAAATGTTTTATCATCGGAGAGATTAACTTTGAAAATGCTAAACAATGCTAGCAATGAATCTTTCATTTTGAAACAAAAATAAATTTGAAAAGCAGATTTATTTGATACCCCCTTAATACTAAATTAATCCTAAATGTCTCTTAATTTTCTAATCAGATAAACTTTGTAATCTGTTTTGAAAGTTCCAAATTGTTATAGAAAAGTTTAATATTCTAAGAAAGGAAAATTAGGGCCTATAGTCATTTAATTCTGTAATTATTGTGACTTTAATCAATATTTGTTGAACCCAAATTAATTTGACCTTAATGCTTTTACACAATCTCAGATTAATTTTTCATGATTAAAAATTAGAGAAGTAACATTTTGCACCATGCTTTATTAATTTTTTTTTTTTTAATTTTCTCCAAATGGTGTTCCAGATAAATATATAAGAATTCATATATAAGTGAATTAGAAATTAACTGTTATGGCTGTTTCTCTATCAAAAGCAAAAATTACTGCCTAGGAATTTTCTTTTCAAAAGAAACTTTTAATAATCGCACCTCCTATTAGTTTGAAATGAAAATTTATTCATTTATTCGTAGTCGTACAATTTATGCGGAGCAAAATTCCATAATTAATGATGATAAACTTTTTAAATGAGGAAATAAAAAAAAACGAATAGAAATTCTAAAAGAAAATCACTTAAATTCAGACTGAAAAATATGCAAATATTAATAATAAAAGATTAAACTAGATATTTTTAATGAATTTGAGACAATTTTTATTTTATTATTAATTTGGGGGAAGGTTTGTTTTTAACGTTTTAACGATGTCTGATTTTCAACAAATTAAAAAATTATTCTTCAATTTCTGTGACATTATTTTTCTCTAAACTTCTAGATCTCCTTTAAATAAAAGATCATATGAATTGAGATATTTTCGTGATTAAAAAGATATTTTATGGAATATCTTTTTTTTTCTCTTCTCATAGGTTTCAACAGTTATTTTACTTCAATTAATGTTTAGAAGTATAAATACAGATATAATTTTTTTAAAAATCCTTCATTTAAATTTTTTGTTGCTCCACTTTTAAAATATATTCAAGATTTGGATGGTAAAAATTGAGCATAGTTTATATTAATATTCTTATCTATTATATTGCTATTTTATTTACAATGAAATATTTTAGTGTAATCCAAGGACGATGAAATTGTTTAAAGGTCAGATAATCAAAAATAAATGAATATTTCTAATTATTTTTCTGTAGTAATATATATTTTATTTATTCGGAATATTTATTGCTTGGTAATAATAATTTCGCTGTATATTAAAATAAATACGTATATTTCTGCTATACTGAAAGAATGTTCTACCCAATCTGAAGTTTATCAAATTAGAAGATGTGTTCTGCATTAAAGAAAATAGCTTGATTTTAATTATTTTTCTAAAGCTTTTATAAATAAGATTTTTAGCCTTATTTTTATATTTCTATGGATGTTACAGATTAACCTTTTCTGTCATTCTGTTTCAGATTTTCTTTTCTGAAAGATAAAACAAAATATTAATGGGCCGCACTATAATATGAATATATTCCTTTTTTTTAAAAAAGAAGTTAATGATTTTGACACTCCAAAACCTATATAAAAAATTCTTATTGATTATCACCGAGATTGAAAATTCTTATGATGATGTTTAATATATTATTTTAATGATTGATTTTGTGTGGTACTTTCAATATTAAAAGCAAACATATCTATTGAAGTTATAAATTAAAGATAAAATGAAAAGATAAAGATATTTTTTACAAAAGCGTTCTTAAAATTATTTGTAAACAAATATTTGGTGATAAATCAGGCTCAAACTCGAAATTCCGAACGTATTTTCGAACATCAGCTTTTATTGATTTAGAAACATTTTTGCTGACTTTTTATATAAAAGGACATTCGGCATTTTTCTCCAGCCTATCCTATACACCAATGTGTGTCATAATAAAAATCATAATGAATGTTTTTGAAAACACTTTCGGAATTTCTTTTTTAATAATAGCAAAACTGTAACTGTGTTATTTCTTATTACGGGAAAAGAGCAATCATAACATTATAAGTAACAAAAAATTAATCAATGATACTTAAATGAACTTTCCGACCTTCAATTTTGTAAGGAAAAATATTTTAATTTGAAGTTTCTGTTAAAATCAAATAACATTCAAAAGGCATAACCTGCAACAATGTTTAAAATTATATGAGTATTGTAGAATACAATAAAAAATATCCGTCTAATCTGATGATTTTCTACGAACTGAATTACGAGACATTGCAATATCAGAAAACAGGTTTCCGGTCATTTTGTATATATATATATATATATATATATATATATATATATATATATATATATATAATACCTTATTTTTAATTTTCACTCATATATATTAGGTAAATAAATACAAAAAAAAAATTATGTCTAACGGTTAAGTAGTTTAGTTAAAAAAGATAGTATTTATAAGTACTCAATCAAGTTGACACAAGCAATACAAATCTGATAAAGATAGGATACCGAATAAGATAATACAAAGACAGGGTATATGTAAACATCTTCTTTGATCCTTAATGGCACTAATGTAACTTATTTTCACTGGAAGAAATTAAATTTTTTTAAAGTGTTACAAGATGACCAGAAACCTGTTTTCTGATATTACAATGTCTCGTAATTCAGTTCGTAGAAAATAATACTGAAATAATTGCGATAATTTATACTGAAATCACTAGCACTTTATATAGCTTTATGCAGTGACAAGAGAATCTCAATTCTCCCTTGGGAAAATTCCAGCACCTGGTTTCAACCACTTCCCGAAATACGCGGTATTTTAAACAACTACCATGCCTTGTCTAACAGGAATTTAATTCTTATGATTAAACTCTCGTGGATCAACGGTTAAATGTGAGTGAAGAATCCAAAATTCGAAGGTAGAATAATTTAGCATTAAATTCCCTGTTTGAGTGGGGCCACACGTTGTACCAGACCTCGAAGATGAATTTTAATCAAACTCCGCAACAGACTTACTGCTTTTCCAATTCAACTGCAATTCTCCTAGGGTTTTTTTAATTCTTACTACACATTATCTCATTTAAATACTAGTGAAATAACAGCTCGAAATATTGCAATGTACATCCACTGAGAGCACATTCGTAATAATATACTCGAACGAGGTTATTCAGAAGGAAAGCCTTATTCGTATGTGTTATATATATATATATATATATATATATATATATATATATATATATATATGCGTGTGTGTGAAGGTATTATTTTGTCTTATTTTCTATGATATATGAGTCTGATTAACAATGACATGATGATTTATATCTAGGCAAAAATTACTTGAAAATATGTATGTTTCTGGATGTAATGGATATTCTTAATAGAGTATTATTTGAATTTAAATTTTAAAATTCAAATTCATTAATTATAAACAATTTATTCCAAAGGTGGTTATTATTAACTTCTTTTTGTTAATTAAAGGTAAGAAAAATATGGTAATTCGGTTTTATACCGATAATTATTTTATTACATTACCATAGCTTGTGTACACCGACACGCCTAACCGAGGCGTATGGGTTAAATTTAAATGACTTGACTGCCTTAACAGCATTGGCTGGAATTAAGGTTATGTTCTAAGAGACATCACCGTTCACGTTACATTGCGAAACTCGTCTTACCATCGCACGTTTTCGCCTATCCTCACCATTTCTATACTCATCCGGGTGATGTGAATCAATTATCATGAAGAACTTCTCATCCACATAATTGGGTTGACCCCTTCCGGGGGAGTATTTTGTTTCATAAGTAAGAGACGCAGCTTATAAAATGTATTTTATATTTCAAAAATGTTTTCGGAAAAAGAAAGTGCATATTTAAACTTCAAAGATGTTAACATTTATTTTGTTATAAACAATTCTAAACATTTATTTTGCTACATTTATTTAAAAATATTTATTTTTTAATATGATTATTCATGACGATATTGAACTAATGGATGATTTTTGAATATTAAACTGAATTCAAGGAAATATATAGAATAAATCAATTTTCTTCTTAAGACTTTAATTAGCATTTTCTTTCTAATCTACAATGACTAACACATCAATTAAACGAAAAAACTAAAATTTTCAAAGTTATATTTATGAGCTATTCAATCAAGGAGGTATCTTCTGTAAATTTTGGATTTGCAGAGCTTCGAAAGCAGCATGAAATTCATAACAACTTTCAAGCACTGTTCATTTGAATCTTTCGCCTACTTCATTTCGTAGTGATATTCCGTCTATTCTAATTACATTAAAGGGAACGTCCCCATTCATCACTTTCAACATCATGGAGGAAAATCAAGTATTTCTTACCGAAGATTTCTCCTGTCTCATCTGAACTGCCCTGCCACCAACATCGACTATTCAACACGTTTAATGAGCTCTCCTCTTATGAGAAAATCCAGACGGGGCGGTCAAAAATCTGATACTCCTTTCCGGACATTCACGGAAACTTTTGGGGAACAGAAATTATAGTTAATATTTGAGGAAAATACTAGAATAGTGTAATTCTTGAATCAGGATTTATACTTCGATTAAAGAGTTAAGATCATATGACAGTTATGCTGTTACACATGCGTTTGGCAAACATTATTCGCAAGAAAATCTATTAGATTACAAAATTTGAAGATTAGTTGCTGGCAGTCAGTTAATACACAAATGCTAATCATGTTTACATAAGGATGGAATATCTGTACTTGCATATGCATTTAATGTCATTTTACTATTTATCAATAAGACATTAAAATAACCTTTTCAAATTTTCTTTTCGAATGGAAGTTGAAATTGCTAATTGCTTAATGAATGGATTCATGCAATGCCATATCCGTGTAAAAAATGACCATGCAAGCCATCTATAATATAAAATAATCTTCGATAATTTAAAATAATTCCATGTAAACATTGGGTTTTATTTGCTTTGTGACTGATAAATAGCGAGTTATTTGACCTATGCCATTCGAGATTTTTTATGACAGTATTGATTGAAATATTCATTGAATGGTATTATTACGGGGTTGTAAGTATTCATATTTCACTTAATGGTAAAACGATGGCAAAAAAGGAACAGAAAATTTTAATTAACACAAAAACTGCAACAATGGAGTTTAAAATAATATTATTTGTTAAGTCTACTTTTGGATATACTATAAATCTTCTGATTTATTTACCTTTTTTGAGTAATGGGAATTTTTAGTTTCTCGGCTAGCACTCGTCGGAATACTTAAAAATATATATGATAATCTTGAATTGGGTTTTTTTAGTGGTAATAGAGCGTTTAGAAAGAAAGGCAGATAATAAAGCCGTTATGATTGTGGCAAAATCTAAAAAATATATAGATTCAATATTTAGATATAGGAGATATGAGCAAATACTGTCCTCATTGTAGGACTAGTAGTATTTTAGATAGGAAGTCGGACAATCGGAAAATGTATGTTTCCATTATGGAAAGATTAAGCTTCCAGAATTGCACCAATAGCCAGTGGAATTAAAA
This sequence comes from Argiope trifasciata, assembly GCA_026543055.1. Lineage (NCBI taxonomy): Eukaryota > Metazoa > Arthropoda > Arachnida > Araneae > Araneidae > Argiope > Argiope trifasciata. Next base: position 542,535 of record JAPMOQ010013989.1, read on the forward strand.
GATTTGCCATCTGGAATTGGCACATACCGCGTATAGTATCCGACAGTAACGGGTAGCGAGCGAACGCAAGCCGAGTGCAAGTAATATCACTGGTTCTCCGAACTGCCTGAAGGTACAAGAATAAAGAAAACTAAATGACCGGACCATTGGAACTGCAACATTGTCATAACAGGCCTCGGTTCAACCCTTCCTGAATGAAGTATGTCCCGTCATAGATGGGATGAGGCAGATCTTCATCTATTTATGTACCCACCAGGGAGGGGGATCCAACCATCATACCGGATGCATCTAATCTCTTTCCGAGGTGCCACAGGAAGATCGAGCAGAGGACAAAGTCAAGTCTCTCCCTCTAGTTAATTAAATGCAAACCCTTTTCTTTCTCAGATGCGCAATGGATTTTAAAATCGCAAAGGCGTTTCATGTCAATATGCACTTATACTATTATATAGATATCGACAAAATTTGAGCGTATCTTCGAAATCAATAATTTAACGTACTCTTTTTTATGCAGCTTGATAATTAATTTTTAGAATTCAATGTGTTTTTAATGATATTATACGCTATACATGAATTAATTTATTTGATTGAAATACTTTAAATAAAAGGAAAATATAAGTATAGTTCGATATATTTTTTAATTGATCAAAACCAATTTAAAGTTTCTAAAAATTTTATTTTTTAATTTTGTTTTTAATTCTGCATGTCCTCTGTTGTTAATTGGTTCTACAGAATATTTCATACGATAATATTTATTTTACTGAGTACCGAGCAAAACAGCTAAAGAAATAAAGCGCGAAATATATGGATAAAAATTTTAAAAGGATTTTATTAATTGCAGAATTGGTTTCGTAATACTTTAGATTACTGTGAAAACAGAATTAATTGGAACAATTAATTGAGAAGCTTTATTTTACAAAATAAGATAATAAATACACTTTGGGCTGTTTTTTTAATAAAATATTCATTTTGAGATATTCGTATTTTCTGGCAATTAAAATATTAGAATGATACCTTTAATTTAACCAATCATTTTATCATTCACTTAAAGACTTGCTAAGCCGTAGCTTAAACTTCCAGAAAATCTGCTTTAAATTTTTTTAAAGTAGAACTAAAATATAATAAGAGACAACACTTTTCTGAATTACCCATTCCTCAAAATATTGGATTTTTTTGTCTTTCATTTTTGTTATACATAAGTGTTTAATGTTGCTCTTATTCTGTAAAACTTCTGCTCCGCATAAGAAATTATAAGAAGATATTTTGGCAAAGGAAATGCAAATCATAACAGTTTGAAAGAAAACGTTATTGTGTTTGTAATATATATATATATATATATATATATATATATATATATATATATATAGAGAGAGAGAGAGAGAGAGAGAGAGAGAGAGAGAGATAACCTTTAAATTTAAAAATATATTTTCAGCACAATAATTCATGGTTTTAATTAATACCATTATTATCAATACTTACTTCATTTGAAACATTTCTCTGTTTACATGTATGTACCTACCTCTTGGTTCGTGAATTAACTATTAAGGCAGAATTAAACTATAATCCAGATTTAATACTCTTATGATTTCTGTTGTATTGAGTAATCTTAATATCCCTGCTTATAACCATAATTAATTTAAATACATTCAGCTCTCATTTTATAAATAAGCTGATAAGTAAATTCCGTTCACATCACTATTTCTATAAATATTTGCCTCTGATTATCTTTTGCAAAACAATAAGAATTCCATGACAACATCCAGGTAATGTTGTTCATTAACCCCTCAACCCCCTATCACCACCGCCACTATCCCTCTCTGGGAGGATGTTCATTCGAATTACAAGGCAAAGGACGTTCCATATCTTTCACTTTCAGTAAAAAGGAGCAAAGTTCAGAGTTTGTTACGAAAGGTCGTACAAAGATGAAAACATTTCTATGCGAAAATCTAGCCCTCTTAGCGATTGAAAGTCAAGAAATTTTACCATAACTAACTGGTATTTCTTTGTCGAGAACAAACCAGATTGTCATGACATTTGACACGCTGAATTGCGACCATTTATAACGACCATTAGAGATTCTAGCCTGATATTCAGATTTTAAATTGTAATAGAAATTCTATCTTCTTACTGTAATATAAATAAAAAAAATAAGAATTTCAAAATGTTTATTTTATACTAAATAAAGAGTGACTTTAAAAATATTTACTATTCTAAGGTTTCTTGTTGAAAATATGATAGTTATAGACAACATTTAAAGTAAGGAAACATTGTTGTTGAAGAAGAAAAATTCCATTTCGTGAGTGATTCGATCAATATAACTATTGACTAACAGAAGTCCTGGCATAGGGGTAGTGTGTCTTCCCTGCCATCCAGGCATGGTTGCATCTTCGGTGTCCAATCTGTGAGATGTATGAATGGGCCTTTCTGTCAAAAATGATCTCTGCGAGTGAATATGTAAGTGTTTCATCTTCATTTGAGCTAGAAGTCAAAAATCTGCCTTTGGGGGCTCAAGGGGTCTTTACCCTTAGAAGCTACTGCACCCCTTCCGTGGTAACACAGGCATGACATCATCAACAAATATTGAATAATGAATTTAAGAAAGAAAATATAATAAAAATTTTAGACAATAGGAAAGAAGAGGTGTGTTTGATTTTAAATTCATTTCCTAATATAATTTCCACCAAAACTTAATATTCATAAATAGTGATTCTAAGAATATTTTATATTTGCGTAGAGATAAAAAGAAAGGAAAACTAAAAACTTTAATTTTATTAATAGACTAAAATGCCATATAAAACAGGAATTGTTTATGACATGGTAATAAATAAAAAACAGTTTAAGTAGCAATTACAGGAAATATTTAATAATATTTACGGGAGACAACATTTAAAATAAACATAATATTTACGATGCACATTGTAAATTTAAATTCACATTATGTATCACGATGTAAATGTTTTGTTAGTATAATTAAGTAAATATGTTGAAATAATAGGAATTTATGCATTATAGACTTGTATTGAAAATAAATATTCAAACGACCCAATCCTTGTAAATTCTGTTTAAATATGATAAACATGCAGAAGAGTATTTGCTTACTTATTTATTAAGCAGATTTACTTTAATGCGCTTTATTATTATTTTTTTTTTTGAAAAATGTAATGTTCCTTATTTAAAGAATATGCAACAAAAATAATTTATTATATGAAATGTTTATATACATTATTATATATTCATTTACATTCCCCAATATTTTCATCATGATTCAAGTGAATCATTGCGAACAGGAAAAATGAAAATTAGTTTCAATTCATTTGCTTATAACAGATATATATTATATAATCTGATGTAGAAATTGTTTTCCCTAAATATTATAGTTTTCAGTCCCGATATGCTTAGCGTACATTCCATTCATCAGTTTCCCTTGATTTTGCATTCCTCGAAAAATAACACTACTATTAATAAGGATGATGTCGTGTCCGTGTTTCCACGAAAAAGGGTACAGTAGTTTCTGAGGGTAAAGACCCCTGATCACCCGAGACAGAAGTCTCCCTTCTTGCTCAAATGAAGATAAAACGCAGTAACATTCGCGTGCACAACTCCTTTTTGCAGCGGTACATATTCATACATCTGACCGATAGGACACAAAAGAACAACTATGCCCGAACGGGACTTGAACCCGTTCCCCACACCCACCCAATATTCCTACGTCAGGATGCCGGCGACGCTACTAGTAATTGGACTTTATCAGAATAATAAAGTTACAGTTTTTAATATTTGAATCTCATAATTAAGAGTGATAAAAATGTTTTAAGGAAAAATTTGCTTTAAATGTTTGCTTGTTAATAACATATCTTTAAAATTTTGTTTTCAATAAATCATGTACATAACATTTACATAGCATATGCAATGTTTAGTTAATTTAGAAATTTCTTTAAGGATAAATGTTAATTGAAATTAAAGATATAAAACAATTTATGTGTGAAATAAGATTAATAAATATTTTTAATTTCCATTTTTAATTCATTGAATAGATTCGAATTTTAACTCAGTTCTTATTTATTTATTCATCATTATTGAATTGAATTTATTTGATTATAACATCATACACAAAGATAAGCAGAGAAATTTGAGCACTATGTATAAAGAATCTTAAGGTTTTGTTTGTTTAAACATTCTATGTGACCTCTATTGTTCTTAAGGCGACATTCATACCTTTGTCCATTTTGCAATTTCTGTGTTCATTCACTTCACTTCATTGAAACGTGCGCAGAATCTGTTAATTTAAAATCTGTAACAAAGCGGAATGAAATGAATTTTTCTGAGTTTTAGAAAGATTTAGAAAGTTATTTCCAATGAAGATTGTAAACAGGAAACTCATATCAAATGCAAAAAAACATGTTTTACAGCACTGCACTTGTAAAGGACTGGTCACATAGATGGAACAAAAATTTTAACTAAACCAATATAAATTTGTAATTATTTCAATATTATATTTAGAGAGTTGTTTACTATAAAGCTTTTGCAATCATTGCGCTTATTATCGAATCTATTTCTTTTACAGCTGTAGCATATACATTTATCTAAATTATAAGGAGTTGCTTATGCAAATTTGGGGAAATCTTGAGATTAGTAAAATACTAAGATATCGAAAAGGGAGTTTTAAACGGTAAATTCATGGCGAAGAATAAAATTTTCAGAATGCAAAGGAAAATATACAGCAGGAAAAAGTGATAAATCACATATATTTTGATGCTTTATCAATACTTGTCATAGCAGATACTTAAAAATCAAAGCAGTCGAATAATGCTTTGTTTGTTTTTAGTTATTTTAACGTCCCGTTGTAAATCAACACTAACCTATTTTGGGACGGACCTCGTAATTATTAACCACGGTCAAATGACGAGGACGACACCTGATGACACTGTCCTCACAACACCACACCAGCGGGTAGAAGTTTGGCCCTTCAGATTTAACATGCAAGAGACCCCCTTACACGACAGTTCTTCGGTGGAATTGAGTCTCGAACCTTAAAACCCTCCGGTACCAAAGCCGAGACCCTACCACCAGGCCACAGCGGCCTATCAAATAATGCAAGTTTGCACAATTGTCGCTGCATATATGTGGACCATTGAGGAGCAAATTTTGTGCTATCACAGTTATCCAACAGTTTCTTCTTTGTATAATGTCTATGTTCATCAACAAAGTCATAAAAATTACTATCTGCAAGTTTGAAAAGGGGGATGAATTCCTTTACTATTCATCTACTGACACTATTTTATGAAAGATTTTCCTTGAGTTTCCTTTAGTTATATTAAGGTCCCGGTTCAAAGCAACACTAGGCTATTTTGGGACGAACCTCGTAAATTTGAACCATGGACAGAAGACTAAGACGACACTTGAGCTGGCACCTCCCTCTCCCCACTACACCAAACCAACTGGAGGGCGTTTGACCTAATTGTTTTATCGGACAATATGCTAACTTTCACGAAGATGCATAGGTGGAATCGGGTCTCGAACCTGGAACCCCCCGGCTCTGAAGCCGAGACCTTACCACCAGGTCGCTGTGGCCCCAGATTTTCCTTGAATCTTGGGTAGAACCCGCTACCTTGCGATACTAATATTTAGTATGAAAAAACAACTGCCTCTGCCATATAATTAAGAACAGAAGGCATACTTTGACATTTTTCATACGTACGAGTTAAGTTTCCGATTCGAGTTCCAATTTCGAAGCCTCAGAAAAACCAGGCTATAAATAGTTATAATTTTTTATAACTATTTTTCTCGGCCTGAAGGAAATAAAAGGACATATTCAATTTTGATTGGCAGATTGCCAAATTTTATTGGTTTCGTGGTTCTTTTGGAGGAGATGTTCACTTTATGTCTCTATTGTGTATACTTTGATCTGTGGATTAGTAATGTATAAAAAAGGATAGTTGTATTGAGAAAAAGTAAAGAATGATGATGTTGCAAGATAGCGAAAGCGATTATTTTTCATATAGAGATTCCTGCTACTGAAAAAAATCAAATCCAACGAAACAGTGTATGTGTTCCCTTTATAGAGACTCCAGAGGTAAACAAGTAAGAAAAGAGATGATATACTATTATACAAATTGCTAAGTATTATGTTGTGTTGCCCTTGTTTCAAAAATTATCATACAAAGACTAATCTTTATTTTTTTTCATTCGCTCGTGATAACTAGGAATAGTTAATATGAAAACTTTTACACCCACAACAAATAAAAATTCAATTTAAAACCTGCATATTTTGTTTTCTTTCGTTTCTTTGTTTTTAAAAATATTTTTTTAAAAAAATGTAATGATTTTTTTGCAATTTTTTTCAAAAAACATTATTGTAAGAGAAATGGTTAAAATTATTTCTTATTATCATTTGCAGAAAAGACCAATATATGGCCATGACAATAGTAAAAATAGATTTAAATACGAAGCTTAGGGAAAGATCAAGACCAATAGAGCATTTTTTTTATATAAAAAGCTCTGTTGATAAAAAATAATATTGAAATATTTTTTGCTTTGCAAAAACATATATTGATAAAACGAGGCATTTTTATTGCATAAGTTTCATCATAGTATTGTATAATTTATTAATTAGTCATTTGGAAAATGTATTGTTCTTTAATTTCAAGAAAAAAAAATCAAAATAATTTTTTTAAATTACATGCAGTTTCTTAAAACAATATATTTTTTTGAAAAAATGAAAAGTCGTGAATTGTTGAATTAATAGATGTTAGATTTTGAAATAAAAAATTCAGTGATGGTTTTCACTTGTACACGAATAGACAGATCTCTAATTGGATTTCCCAAAATTTGATACAAATCTGCAAATTCAATGTTGAGTTCATATGCACAATTCCTTCAATCTCAAAACATTTTAGTGTTATCATGTTCAAGATAAATAAAAACATTTCGAAAAAGACTTTTATGATACAGGAGATCTAAAACACACAAATTCATCAAAATTCCAAGTTTGTATTTTTTTATCGATTACAAATTTTTTTTGTAAATCAGATATGAGAATGTTATTATCCATAAGTCGTTTTTTTTAGTTAAACTAAATTAATACTATATATAGGTATATTTTATTTGCCCACATAAAATGTTATCCGGCATACATGTTGCCTAGAGCAAGATATCACCAAAGCAGAATCCAAATAATCATCCTCCAATCATGCGTCCAAATAATCTCATTGCCTGCAGAATTAACCCTCTGACTACGCATTTATTTGAATTTGGTATGCATTTAAATTTTTAAACAAGTAAAAAGAAGTAAATTTTGTGAAATAATTCTTTAATTTTATATATTTTATATGTTGCAGCATCATATATATGTTGCAGAAGATATGTTGCAGCATCATATATATGTTGCAGAAGATATGTTGCAGCATCATCATATATCATCAGAAAATATGTTGCAGCATCATCATATATCATCAGAAGATATGTTGCAGCATCATCATATATCATCAGAAGATATGTTGCAGCATCATATTGAGATAACTAAATCTAATTAGTATTGCCCAGCTAACGTAGTATTACACTGCAAGCAATGTAGTTATCTAATGGTTTAACCTGTTACCTATATTGACTTCTATTTTAGTGGCATATAAAAATAATTTATTTTCCTATTTAAAACTGTAATTTTTAGAAATATTACTATAATTAATCATTATTCACTGAAGTGATAAAAGTCATGGGATAGCATTATGCAAATATACATATGGCAGTAGTATCGCAGCGAAAAAGTATAAATGCACAGTTCGTTTTCCAGAGCTTTAATTTGTGTTCAAGTTATTCATGTGAACAGGTTTTTCGTGCTTTATGGTGGCACGACGAGAATTAACAGACTTTTAACGTGGAATGTTAGTTGATCTAGACGCATGGGTCATTCCATTGCGGATATCGTTAGTGAATTCAACATTCCGAGATCCAAAGTATCAAGAGTGTGCCGAGAGTATGAAATTTCAGGCATCCCATCCCATCATGCACAGCGCAGTGGGCGACTACCTGCACTTATCGACCGAGACCGCCGACGTCTGTGTAGAAGGGTCAATGTTAATAGACACGCAACACTTCGTCAAATAACTGCAGGAATCAATGCGGGACGTACGAGGGACGTGTCCGATAGGACTGTGCGGCGAAATTTGTCTTCTTTGGGCTATGACAGCAGATGACCAACTCGAGTGCCTTTCCTGACAGCACGACATCGACTGCAGCGACTCTACTGGGCTCATGAGCATATCGACTGGTCCCTAGACCAGTGGAAAACCATGGCGTGGTCATATGAGTCACGATTTCAGTTGTTACGAGCTGATGGTAGAGTTCGAGTGTGGCGCAGACCCCACGAAGCCATGGACCCAAACTGTCAGCAAGGCACTGTACAAGCTGGTGGTGGCTGCAAAATGGTGTGGGCTGTTTTTACATGGCATGGACTCGGTCCTCTGGTACAACTGAACCAATCGTTGACTGGAAATGGTTATGTTTAGCTGCTTGCAGATCACTTGCAGCCATTAATGGACTTCACGTACCCACACAACGATGGCATTTTTATGGATGACAATGCGCCATGTCACCGGGCCAGAACTGTTCGCGATTGGTTTGAAGAACATTCCGGACAATTCCAGCGCATGATCTGGCCACCTAGATAGCCCGATATGAATACCATCGAGCATTTATGGGACATCATCGAAAGGTCCGTTCGTGCCCAAACTCCTGCACCATCCACACTTTCACAATTATGGACGTCTATACAGACAGCATGGCTCAATATTCCTGCAGAGGACTTCCAACGACTTGTGGACTCCATGACACATCGATTTGTTGCACTTCGCCGGGCAAAAGGAGGACCGACACGATATTAGCAGTCATCCCATGACTTTTCAGTGTATAATACACATATATTTATAATATTCATATTAATCTAATATGATTTCTTGTTTAAAATTTAGATTTGTGCTAAATGAAATAAAGACAATAAATTTGGCATATTTTTTAACGTTTCTTTTAATAAATATATGAAAATACGAATATTCAAAATGGTATTCTGATTTTTATAGTATTTTACAAAATATACAAAATAGTATATAAAAATAAAATAGAAAAATACAAAATAATCTGTCTTTTGCTTCCAATTTCAAAATATTTTTGAAAATTAGTCTCCTTCTGCAATTATTTCTATCGCACAGTAAATTATATAATTTAATTTTAACTATGTTCAAATAGATATTAAATATAAGCCAGAGGTACATGTGGGAAAAGAAAGAAAGAAGAAAAAATCTATAATTCATCTTCACTGTTGTGAAACGTGTAGCATATCTTTGTGATATTAAACAAATGTAAATTCTTAAAATTTCTGAATTAGTAATAAAAATTCAGTGAGAACAGTGTTATTGGGAAAATGTATTAAAAATTTATAGTTTTAAGGTGAATACATATACTGAAACAACGCTTTTTCTTTTAAGAAACCAATTACTTTACACATCTAAAACATCTATAAATACTGAATGAACAAGCCTAGGTAGCAAAAATAAAAAATCCTTCCAAGAGAATATTGAATTTATCTAGCAGTTTCAAAAAATTCAAGTTATTTTTATTGGAATATGAATAATATAAAAGCTCCTTTGTTTCTATGTAATTGAATTTGAATTATTTGAAAGATATGGCGACGATCGAATGAAATTTTTCTAGTGATGTATTTTCTTCTGACATCTGTCAGTTTAAATTAAATTCAAGAAACATGTGCTTACTTTAACGGTATTTGCTGCATTCACAAAGATGTATTTCCTGATTCATTTTGGATTATATTCCAGTTTTTGAATAATAAATTAAATAATTTCAGCCACATTATTTGAAATATTTTTGAATATAATAACGTTGTATTTTATGTTGCTTATCCCTATTTAAGTTATTGAATAATTACAGTTTCATTACTTTTTTATATAATTATAAAAAATTAATAACTTTAAAATTGACACAGCATTCTTAAGTAATTTATATTATATATATATATATATATATATATATATATATATATAAATGTTTAACCATTTTAGTTTCACGCAAATGGAACACAAATTTTACAATTTTTGTTTGCGGGATGCTTAGAATTTGTGAGTCGGTTAGAATTTAAAAAAGGAAATTAATTGTGATAATCTCATTTTAAAGAATTAAAATATAATTTAGATTTGCATAGTACATTCTATATATCAAATCTATACATATATCAAATATTCATCAAATACTACATTAAATACGTGCATATCTGTAATATTCTTATTCAATATAACATTAATTCACATTTCTTAAGCATTTGAATTTCGAAATATAACAAATCGTCTATTCAATGACATTATCTTTTTCGAACAAATGAATAATTTATCATAATTGTCTAAAACGAATTAAGTACTGATTATGATATCATATGTAATGTAAATTTCATAGCTTTATGGGATAATGATTATACAAAGATAAAAAAGAGTTTTAATGTAACGTTTAAAAAGAATAAATTAATCTCAAACTTTATATATGATGCTTATATATTCAGCATATTAAATAATCCGTAATCAATACATGGAGGATTTGTATTCAATTGCGTGTATCATTAGACAATGAACGAATGCCTATACTTTACAAGGTGCATATATATTTTTCCAGATTTTAAACACCTATAGCTAAACAATAAATAAAATTTTTGTAAAGGAGTTTCAAATGATATGTTACGATACGACACTGCAGATATAAATGAAGACTTTATTCAAAGTATACACCATTACACCTCAGTAAAACGATCCCTTTGATTAATGAACCGTAGAATTTCCTTATTCGATGAATTAATGTGCCATGTGATTCAATCCTTCAATGTGACGTTGAATTTGCGTCCAAGTTGAAGCGCCTCCATTTCAGATGTCCTTTGAAGAGAAAAAACACATAAAATTAGCAGGGAAACATATCCATACTGTAGGAGTGATGATCGAGCTACTCCCATTTGAACTTAACCTGTTCCACGTATGATTCTGGAGACGTGTGGACGCGCTTTATAATGCAGCAGTAACATACCTTCCGTGAGTAGTCCCATTCTCTTGTTGTTGATGGACCTGCGTAGTTTCTGAAGTGTCTCACAGTATATACATCGGAAGAATGTGCTCAAGGAATTCAAAAAGAAGACCTTAGACGGCGCTCTTTATAAGAATATCTGCTCTCTTCTGCGCATGCGTTCGATCACTCATACTTCGATCAACTTCAAAGACTCCAGTCGCATCCCTAGATGTCTCCCTAACTTCTCCAAAAGAGGCATAGGCAAATATATTTTAATGGTTACTTTGTTAAGATGTTTCGTGTATTTTAATTTGAACATCCTTAGTAATAATATAATTTTAATAAACGTAACCCACTGGTTTAGTAATAATATTTATTATTTTCATATTATAAAGTTCTTTATAAATATTAAACCTCGAAAAATACCCATAGTAGGATTTGCTTCTTAATAATAAATACTTCTTATCCTTACATATAACACTTTGTTTCTGAATATAAATATCAAAAATTTAATATATAGTAGCTCTTTCATTTTAATTGTTTCAGTTAAAAATCATCTTAATACACTGGAAGGTAAAGGTTGAATTCCTAACTATCTCAGTTATTGTTTTCAAAATTATTTTCAATTTTTTAAATATAATTATGAATTATTACAGTTATTTCAAACAATAATAGACAATAACCTTATTGCAGTCTTATAATCCAGTATACCAGTATTGCTATCTCATAATTCAATATTTGATAGTTCTATTTAAATCAAAGTTTTAAATTCTATAAAATTCTTAACAAAATCCTGTCGGGAAAAAATATTGCAGATACGTTTATTTAAGTATAAGTGTGCTCGATAACTAAGAAAATTAGATTTAGGCAGATGAAATTAAGTATACAATTTTGAAATCCATAATGCAAATGTATTTCAAATTTGGAATCAAATTCAGCCAATCGAACTTTGAAAATTTGCATGATTACAAAAACACAAATGTAAGTTCTGATAAAATTTTGATCGAATTGATCAGTGGTTTGTTGGTCTGTCTATTGCTTCTTATGCATATAAATTGTCTCAAAAACGTAATTATTTAGATAAATGAAACAAGAATTTCCGGAATTGTTATTAAAAATTCAAATTCAAAAATATGATGAAAGGTTCTGCTATAGATAAATTTAAGATTTAAACAAAGACTGCTATACAAGGAATGTTCAAATACAAACTTACGAAACGACACTGTGGGTGTAAAGGAAGACTTGATTCAAAGTAAGCCGAGTTCAATTATCAAGCACCATAAGCTGAGCTCAACGATCCACCAGATTAACGACTCGATGGATTCCTTGTTTACAGAATCCCTATGTCCGACTTGAGAAAAAGAACTACATAGAGGCCTTGAGTTCATCTTCCGACTTAAAGTGCTTCCTTTTTAAAAGTTTCTTCAGAACCATTATTTCCGATGTGTACTGTGAGACACTTCGAAGACAAAGCAGGCCCATCAAGAAAAACTGACCGGAGCTACTCAGGGAGATTGCGATTCTACTCCATGATAACTAGCGTCCACACATAGCCATGTTTACACACTCGGAACTGGCTAAGTTCAAATCTGAGCATCTCGATCATCCATCCTCCAGTACAGACTGTAGCCCTTGATTTTCATATTTTTGTTCACCTGCCAAAAAATCTGAAAAGGAAGCGCTTCAATTCAAACGGCGAGCTAAAGGAATGTATGAAGGACTGGGTCTTATCACAGTTACAGAAATTCTGGGAACAAAGAATACTTTGAATGTGTATACTTTGAATCCAAACTTCATGTATTCCCACAGTGTCGTTCCGTACCTTTTCATTTGAATATTTCATATTCAGATGAAACTTCCTTGTATATTAAGTTGAGATATTTGTGAGATTAGAGTAAATGCTGGTTCCACATTATAGAGACATTTTATTAAAAATTGATAATTTTCTTTAAAAAATAGAAATAAAATTTATAGTATTGAGAAATAAAACTATGACTTTACATTTCTTTAAGGTTCAGATTGATAAAACATCAATATTTTTTTCTCAGTATAAATATCGATAAAAGTTTATCAGTTCACGCGAATTACAGAAATAAATGTTCAGATATTAAATTTTAATTATCAAAATATTTGAAAATAACTTACGAAAATTAATCGATATATTTTATAATTGATTATCATGAATTTTTTTTCTTTTAAATAATTGTATCAACTTAAAGGGAAATACTCGTTTTGAAATATCCGAATACCTTGGCCAATTGCCAAACTTTTTTTTGTCTAAATTAGTTTTCCAAGTTCTAAAGAGAATTGTTACGCCTTCAGTGTTCAGGAAAGCATTTGTTAATAATCGCATCATAATAAAATATATTAATTACTTTTCCTCCATTAAACACTTATTTAGATCATATGTGCACGTGATGTTGTTTTGTTTATCAAATTTTGTGTTAATCAAATTTTGTTTATCAAATTTTTATTTTATTTTGTGTTCAAAGCTCGAAATCGAGTAAGAAATTAATAACGCATAAATTAAAATTTTCACCTCTCAAATATTTTATGGCTGGGAAAATTTTTTGGAATTTTCGTCTATCTCGAGAGAAAAAAAAGCATCGTTTCTTTAAAAGTTGATGCATGCGTATTACGTATAAATTTTAAACCGGTTAAGCAGGATTCTAGTTTTTCACGCTTTTCTAGGTTTGCCAAAAAGGTTTGGAGCTCTTGTCCAACTCGAAAAAAAAAAATATTGCATTTTTTATAAGTTGATGTATATGCCTTAATAAAATCCCGTGATCAAGAAAAAAGAAAAGAAAAAGAAAATGTTCTTAAGCGATAACTTGAAATTTGCGATAACAGATTTCATTCTTTTTGCATTACTTTGTTTTACCATGATATTTCAAGAATGTTTGAAAGACTTGGAGATTCTTTGAAACTTTTTCGTCTGCAACCTTGCAGATGAATGAAAGGGATACATTTTTTATAAACCATTTCCAAAAGTCTAATCTTTTTTCACGAATGTTTACTTCTTTATTCTTAAAGTTACCTTAACACCTTTCGAAGAAAACGAAATTCCGAATGTCCCACGTAAATCACATCCAACTATTCCGCCTCATCGACTCTCAAACCAACCACAACCGTGAGTTGCCACATCGCAATTTTCTGCTATTTCATTCCTTGCCAGCCATAAAAGTGGCCTATTATCTAACCATTCTGGTTATCGTATTTGGCAGTTGCAATCATTTTGTTGAAGCTATTCGCTTAACCTGATTCTAGGTTGGTATCGGCATCTGATTTTTTATCAAAAAAACGATGGCAGGATGATCACATGGAGACTCACACAAAATAATACTTACTTTAAGATTATTTTTATGACTTGACTAGAAAAGAATCGATTTTTTTTTCTTCCTCAATAAAAATATACATTTTAATGCCATACAGACCAAAAATAATAAAGAATATGTATATATAAATGAAATCTTTGATCGCAAATTTCAAGTTATCATGTGAGAACTTTATTATTTTGTAAGTACTTATTTGTCTCAATTAATTTAAGTCATTAACCAGTTAAAACAACAATGAGATTTTTCTATCAGTCTCTACTCCCACTTCCATCACTCACCCATATTAAATAAATACGTTTTATTTTCCATTTTTCCAATTGGCAAACAAAGTTTTCGAGATCCACCTTTTTAGAAACGAAAAAAAAAAAA